>OV049924.1:219370121-219463649 GCA_920104205.1 Eupeodes latifasciatus
CAGCCGCCGGTTATAATTTTCTGAGAAATCAATTACAATTTCACTTGCCTCATCCATCTTCTTTGCATAGATGGATAAGTATTAAAGGCCTTTCTCCAGGCTTAAACAAAAACGTTTTAGAGGAGATAGAAAAAATTACCTCAAAATTGACAACGAAAGAGAAAGAAGTGGTTCTAATTTTTGATGAAATGAGCCTTCAGACAAGTTTAACCTACAATGAATACAAAGATGTAATTGAAGGTTTTGTAGATTATGGCAAAAACCAAAGTTCTGATATATGTGCTAAGTCAGCCTGCGTTTTTATGATACGTAGTTTATGCGGCAACTTTAAACAAGTTTTGTATCATTTCATTTGCCCAAGTAATATCCCTTCGCAACAACTTGAGGTAGAAGTGCATAACTGTTTGGATATATGCGAGGAATTAAAATTAAATCTACGAGCTATTTGCTGCGATCAAGGGCCTACAAATAGAAGTTTGTTTAGTAAATTATGTCTAGATGACAAAAGTTGTAACTTTGTTTACAAACAACACAAAATTTATGGTATGTATGATATTCCTCATCTTTTAAAAAGCATTAGGAATAATTTATTGAAATATAATTTGCCCACGGATGATGGAATTGTAAGTTGGAAAATAATTGAATATATGTACAATTCTGAAAGATTAAATGCAACAAAAATGTGTCCAAAATTAACATCGGCACATATTGACCCAACAGAATTTCAAAAAATGAATGTAAAGTTGGCGGCACAAGTTCTAAGTAGATCTGTAGCTTGTGGAATTGAAGCTTTATTAGGTCTAAATAAATTTCCCATAAATATAGCGCAATTTGCGAAACCAACAGCTAATTTTATAAACAAAATAAACCGGATTTTCGACCTTTTAAATGGAAAACCAGCTATTAAAAAAAATGATCAAAATCTAATATTCATAAGAGAAATGAAAACATACATATATTCTCAACATTCAGCCTATTAATTCAAGAAGCAAAGCGTTTTGTTTCAAAGGTTTTGCCTTAAGTATTGAGAGCATTTTGCAAATACAAAAAGCATTATATATAGACCATAATGATTTATATTATTTAAATATTAACAAATTTAACCAAGATCCCTTAGAAAATTTATTTGGAAAGATAAGAGCAAGAAATGTTAATAAAAGTAATCCGAATGCTGCTGAATTTGGCTCCCTTCTAGCAAAAGTGATAGCTATGAAATTTGTATTCAAATCTTAATGTTCAAACTGTGAAGAAGACGATACAGAATATCTTAAAGTTGATTGGAATGCTATTTTACAAACCAATGCTGAGGAACAAATATCGATTTCGTATGAGCTACCGGAGAGTGAATCATTTGAGAATATAGAAAACGACATGAATATTGATAATAAATTAAATGCTTTACCGCCTGAAGACACGATATTGATAAAGGTGCCGGAAATCGGCGATCTTGCTACCAGATACTATGCAGGCTATTGCCTTTTTAAATCGATGAAAAAAATAAATAGTATCTGTGAAAACTGTATTCAACAAATGTCAAAAGATAAGCTTCAATTTGATTTAACGGAAATATTAATTAAATTGAGAGAATACGAAACCTCAAAAGAAAATACGGTTCTTATATGGCTTTCTGAAAATTTTTTCCAAGTTTGTAGTGTTCACGTAAAAATATTTACAACTTTCTTCGAAAAAAAACACCTTTTATATCGAGATTAAAAGAAAACATTGTAAGAGAATGTATAAACGCAACAAACAGACAATATCCTAGCTGGTTCGATGATTCCGATGAATGCTATGCACATAAAATTGACATCATACATTTTTTAATAAAAGTCTTACTTTGGAAAAATTGTAAATTGGTAATTGACACAAAAGATAAAAGGTATACAAATCCTAGAACTAAAATAAAAAAATTAGTGAATGTTATGAACGCGTAGCTCAAACAAAAACAATAAAAAAAAATAAATATATAACGAATTTATGTACATATATATATATATATATATATAAATGTACAATTCAGCGGGTGGTAGGTGGGTGGGGGTCGATATTCTACCACGTCCCCGTTCGTGACCTCTGGAAACTATTTAAGCAAAGGTAATTTTATAAAAGATCAATAATAAAATAAATAATTATAAATACTTACGATATTTTATTTTTATTTGTCAAGGCCAAAAATTGTCTCTTAAACTTTTTATAAAACCACCTTTGCTTAAATAGGCTAAGAGCAGTGATATATTAAACATATAGCTACAAACTTCTAAACAAAACTTAACAGACCTATTTTAACCTACTATTTTTTTTAGAAAAAAACCTACAGAAAACTACTAAAAACTGGTAAAAATAGTTTCTACTAAAGCATCTTGAAAACAGAGAAAGATATTGACTTCAAACTTATTTAATTTAATACACAAAATGTTGAAAATATAGTTTAAAATAAAAAGTTAATCAACCGATAGTTTTTTCCTTTAATTTAAACCTAAAAAAGTACTAAAAAAAAAGTGAAATTGATTCTTAAACTGAAATATCGGGTAAAGGAGAAAGAAAAAAGAAAGAAAGAATTGTTTTGAACTCGTACAAATTGTTGTTATTAACAACAATTTTTTATTTTACAGAAAACTAAAAACCTTAAGCAAAAAAAAAATGATTAACCTAATTGAATTTATAAATTAAATTGAATGAAGAAAGATATTGACTCTAAAGTTGTTTCATCCCATAGAAATATTGTTGTTAATGTTTTGTAACATTTTAAGACAATGTCTATTTTAGAGAAACCAAACTTCATTCAAAATATATTAATTTAACTTTTCGATACATCTATTTCCACAGAAAACAGCTTAAATTTATATTTTTGCATAGGTACTTTACTTACTAATACAATTTTTCCAAATAAAAAAAAATAAATTTTGAAAAATTTAAGTGGGCATCAATAGTAAGTTATCAGTGTTCACATCCGAGCCTCTTTTTTGTATCGTATCGAAATTATTTACATGAGTACCTACCTACACCTGTTTAAGTTCACAAAATGCGCAACTTACGTTTTGCATAGGACAACAAAGAAACAATCAACAAACAACAAAAAGACCGAAATTGAAACTTACCCTTTTGTCATAAATGTATATCTATGAATACATGTACTGTACATACACACATGCGTTCAATATATGTATGTATCAAAAAAATCAAAATAAGGAAGGCAACCAAAACTAAGCCTCATACGCGCACCAGCGGGCGCACGTACATTTGCATCAGTGTTACCATAAGAATCCACACAAATTATTTTTAAAATGTCTTGCACCTAACTTATCTTCTCTTCCTTTCTTAAATGTATTTTCAACATATGTATATTGTTTTATTTGATATAGTAAAATATAACAATGAAAAATTAATAACTATGGTTTTTATTTTCATATTCAATAATAAATAGCATAAATAGCATAAAATACCTACATCGCTTGAACAATAGCAACTGAAATATGGTAGCATCGGGACCAAAAGATCATCGAAACCAAAACAGTTTCTGTTCTTCTTTGTCTCTATGGACATTGAATTGAGAGAAAAAACAACTTTAGAATTTTTTATAGTTAGACACATAGCTTTGAACAGGCATACTGGCAAGCAGTGTTGGGACTTCTACCACTTAAGTGGTATTTCTACCACTTTTTGGTGTTCATGAAAATCTACCACCTAAAAAGCAAATTCTACCACTTTTTGCAACTCACCATTCACATATCATTAAACTTTACCTTTTAATATTTATAGTATATTTAAATTTTTTGTCAATAAATCTTAAAATTATAAACGAGTTAATTAAAACATTTCAATCTGAGAACACAAAATTACACTTGATATTCGAAAGAATGACTACATTAAAATTAAATTTAATGAAAAATTTTGTAAAACCAGAAAATATGAATGTAAACACAAATATAAAAAACAGTGAAAACTATTTACCATATTCTCAAATGTATTTTGGCCTTTACTTTGAAAGGTACTTATTTGAAAATGATATTGTTGAACAAGATGTAATGCAACTACGAAAAGTTATGTGAAGCTATTATATTGAATTATGTGTTCAAATTGGAGAAAGGTTTAACATTTCAAACGATGAACTAAAATTTTTCAAATATTTAAACCCGAAAAACGTCATTGATGGAACAATGCCATCAGTTTTAGGTCTCACGAAACATTTTTCACCAACTATAAATAACTCAGAACTAGAGTTAATTAATAATGAGTGGAGAAAATTAATTGGAGAAAATCAATTACTCTAAATTTTTAAAACTGATGACATTGTTTCACAATGGCTTTTGATAAAAAACATAAAAGACGGAATGGACAATTTAATTTTTGAAAACATATCTTCTTATAAAGGGTGTCCCAAAATTAACGCAAGATTTGAATTAAATAGAAAACGCCGTTTTTAGTCTTTTGATAGTTATATTTTTATTGACTCTTAAAGTACATAGGATAGGGTTATGTATGGAATAACACATCGGACAAATGGCCTCCACGGCTTTGCATGCACATGCGCACTCCTTTGTTGAAATTTTCCATGACCATTCTGCATAAATGTGGCTGAATTTCGTTGATGCAGCGTTGAATCTCCTCCTTTAATGCACGGGTGGTTGTGGGCTTGTTGACATAGACTTGTGATTTCAAATAACCCCATAAAAAGAAGTCTAATGGTGTTAAATCACACGATCTAGGAGGCCAATTTTGATCACCGAAACGAGAGAGTACACGACCTGGCAATGTCTCATGCAGTAATTGAATTGTTTCACGGGCTGTATGACATGTGGCACCGTCTTGTTGAAACCACATATTGGACACATCAATATCATCCAATTTTGGCAGAAAGAACTGTGTAATCATGTCGCGATATCGAGCACCAGTAACAGTCACTGCTTGACCAGCATCATTTTCAAAAAAATATGGCCCAATTATGCCTCCAGCCCAAAATCCACACCATACAGTCACGCGTTGTGGATGCATTTGTTTTTCGACAATCACATGTGGGTTCTCCGAACCTCAAATGCGGCAATTTTGGCGATTGACAAAGCCATCAAGATGAAAATGTGCTTCATCGCTTAGGATGATTTTGCTCGAAAAATCAGGGTCCATTTGTTGATGTTCAATAATCCATTCAACGAACTCTCTTCTCTGTCCATGGTCATTAGGCTTCAATTGTTGTGTTAATTGAATTTTGTAAGCATGAAGACACAGATCTTTGGTGAGTATACGCTGTAGAGAGGTTCTTGAAATTTGCAATTCTTGTCCACGACGTCGAATTGAGGTTCCTGGATTGTCAGCAACACTCTCACGCACTGCTTCGACATTCACATTTGAACGGCTTGTTTTTGGACGACCAGTGTGTTTGGCGTCTCCAACGGATCCAGTCTCCATGAATTTTTCAATTAATCTCTTCACAGTTGACGAAGTTAAAACACTATTCCGACCATATTTTGTATGAAATTTTCGAACTGCAGCCGCCAAGATTTCACTATTTTTGAAATATTCTTTAATAATGAAGACACGTTGTTCTATCGTGTAACGCTCCATTTTTAATAACCCTTTACTGTTAGCTGTCAAATTGCTTTTTTCCAGGGTTGCCAACACTTCACTGCACAAATGGCGGCAAATTCAAATCTTGCGTTAATTTTGGGACACCCTTTATGTTGGAGCTTTGTTGCTTACCGCATAGCAGCGAATTTCAGATTTAAAAAATATAAAAAAAGAAAAAAGAAATAAATTAAAAACTACAGCCGTTCACAACAGTTTGGCTGCAAGGGAAATTTCAGTAAATATTCAGAATTTTAATCCTCCGGAAGCATTACTGAAATATGCTTCAAAATTTAAATTTTCCGGCGGTCTATATAGCAAAAAATAATTTTAAGTTTTTTTAACTAATTTAATTATTGTGAATTGTGATATTTGAAACTGAAAGAACTGAATTATTGTTTATTTAATTGTTTGTATTTTTTAATAATTTATTGAATATAAGATTTACTACATAAAAATGGGTTTTAATTTCTACCACTTTTCTACCACCTTTTTGACATCATTTCTACCACTCTTTTGCTTCTGCGAGGTCCCAACACTGCTGGCAAGCCAATATGTGAAATCAAAAACAGCTTTTTGTGCTTGACGATCAACCGACAAAAAGCTTTTTGTCGGTTGATAGCCAAGGAGTAGTGAAAAAAATATGGGACATTTTCTCCTATGGGGATGAGACATCTGTAGGTATAGTTTCTTATCTGTGCTTCAAGCTTATACAAAATATTTCACTCGTCAAACACAAACCATTTTTTTTATCAATTACGATGGTTCTTGTTACTGGAAATAAAAAACTCAAACATTTGTTATATATGTACATTATTTAATAGATTCAAGAAAGTAAACTACTGTTGTTCTAAGATTTTGTGAAAAGTGGTATATTAAATGCAAACCTTTTCAATTAGAAGCTATACTAAATATTATATACATAATAATAAAATTCAAAAATATGAAAATCATATGCGTGCGTCGGTCAAACTGTTTAGAAAATTTATCACAGTCAAAATATTTGTTTTTTTGGGTTTAATTGAATTTTTGAAAAAGAAAGTCAAATAGACTGGGATAGTTTTTAGTTTAGTTTGTTATACATTTTTTAACTGCAAAATTAAAAAAATCTTAAAGCAAAAGAAACTTTCTTTCAGAATTACTATTAAAAACTTTGTATCTCAATGTAGTTCAGCCTTTAATGAACTTTCTTATCTGTTTTAAATGTTTTTATTTTTATAAATGCAATTCAGTGCTTTAGGTAATTAAATAAATATTTGGTTAGCTTTGCGAGCTAACGCCTTTTATGTTGTACCGTAACTACTATCGTCGGTCGCTTAGAATACATGTGTTGGCATGCATAAGAGCTCACCGCAGTTGATCGGCACTAGTGAACACCTTTTCAATTAGCGCAATGAAATAAGTTCGATCATTGTATATGTATATATTTGAATAGTAATATGATGGGACACAAAATTGTGTTACGGAAGTCGGGCGGTGAGGGCGCTGTCTGTACAAAAATTAAGTGTGGAACCTAAGAGCGACTGGAAAATTTTGAAAGCAAGAGTGGGAATGAAAGGAGTATATTATTTTTGTCCTCATAAGTATTAAGATGTGTGAGGGAATTAGCTGTTAGTAGGTGTTTTTTTCAAAACAAATGAGAAAATGTGAAAACAAAAATAGTTCGTTAATATAGTTACCTTGGATTTTTTTGTGGCTACCTATTAATGCAAAGTAGTTATGCATATACATAGCGTTATAGCTATGAATTGTTTGCTTTTAGCAGTAGGTATTTTGCTTGAAGAAAATTATATTCATTTGGTTTTAGATTTTCAGTTTTTAAGTAATTTGAAAATTCAAAAGCAACGTTTTCAAATTTCATATTTTGAATATGGTGTATATATACATTTTATAATATTTATATTTTTATAAGGTGGATATGTAAGTAGTATCTTAGGAGATTGGCATGTAGTGCTAGGCGGTGTAATAACTTTTTTTAAATACCTAACTGGTTCTAAACAATGAAGTCAAAAATAATAAAATAAATAAATGTGATGTTTGCCTGCCATTTTTTGGAAACTTTTCGTGGCTTTTTTATTAGGTAAATGTTTTGAACGGCTTCATCAGTTTCCATCAATGTTATTATTATTATTACTAAACTGTAGGTACTTAAAACTTTTGTTTTTTTTTTGTAGTAAGTTTGAAAATGCCAATGAACTTATACCTACCTGAATCAATTAATGAAAATTTAAGTATTCAATATTTTTAAGGAATGCAGCACAATCCGGCTACCATACGTTAAAGAGAAAATCATTCAGTTTTGATTTCATCAAAAACCATACTAACAATTTTTGCAAGATTTGCTAAAACTTCTTATGGTCGCTTCAAACAAAGAAAATAGTAAGTAAGGTATACGTATTTTTTTTCTTGCGATTAAATGAAACTATCTGGCAAGTTTAGTAGGTATTGTATCATTGGGTCGATTGAATTCTAATTTGAAAAATAAGTATCTAAGCAATTTCATACAATTTTTGTTGGTCAAAAATAGAAAATTGGAATTTTCTCAAAAATGGCCCGGCAGATTTTTATGAAATATTCCCTTAAATTTTTGATTGCTCACTTGGGATTTATGAGGACTTTTTTTCATATGCGAATTATCCCGAAGTGAGATGTCTATTTCGACTGGATTATTATGGACTTTAATTATAAGTTCATTGAATGCCCTATAGAAGTAATTGTAAAGAAAAATAGATTGGAAAATCTACATACATAGGTATTTACAGAACCAGTCGCAGCAATGGGTATAATTTCAATTCCCATAGGTAGTTATTGTAATCGATCTAACTTGTCGAATTGCAAATTTTGATATTTCTCGATACATTTCAAGGTCTATAGAATCTAAATCAAAGATTTGGTGAGAGTTGTCTGTGCGTGGGAAGTTTTTTTCGTCGTCCATATCTCAAAAACCAGAAGAGATATCGACTTCAAATAAAAATGTGTACACAGATAACAACACAGAAAGATGCAGCAAGGACTTTCAAACAAAATTGAGTGAGTGTTTTTTTACTACAACAATTCAGTTAAATTTTATATTACTTACATAATTTTACGTAATACTAAACCAGATAATTTTGAAAAGAAATCTATTAACGGGCATGTATGCATCTAGTGATGTGAAAAGTAGTTACTTCTAGGTAATCGGTACTTTAGTTACTTTTTCCAAAGTAATCGTTACTTTTGAATGATTACTTTGTGGGATAGCTAAAACTATTACAATATCATTCCTTTTTGATTTATTCACTTTAAGTTACTTTTGGATTTAATTACTTTTAGTTACTTTTGGATTTAAATTTTTAAGATATTTCTGGATTTGTTTATTCTTGTTTTTGTTTGTGGTATACCTCTAAATGATATTGAAACTGATTACGATTATGAAATAATTTTATAAAAATGAAATATTGGAAAAGACAGTGGTTGAAGTAGAGTTTCTGGATTTTTGCATACTGTTAATATTTTTTGTATTTATATATACAAAGTTACGGTTTATTAATAATAATACGTCGTCTTTCGTCTTTGGTGGTATGACAATTCACAATACATATAATTTAAGTGTGGCCTACAATTTTAGGTCCAAGTGATCAATATTCACAAGTCTACTTATTATTCAAAAACATCATTGCAAAATCTAAACCCGTTAGGTGCCGCTTTAGTCTATCTTCTACATTTTTAAATCAAACTGATCAATATTCGAAAAATATATTGCTGTGATGCCAAAAATAAAATGGATCAAGTCTCAAATTCTAAAATAAATTAATTTCATAAGAAATCCGAAAATTCTATTTAATACATTTCAGCTGAATTGAATAAAGTATTGACAACAAGCTCAAATCTTGAAAAAACTTGAGTTTTTCATATTCAAAAAAAAAAAAAAAATTTATGGTTTTGGAAAGTAATACCAGATCATTGCCCGATATGTCTAACTTTATATATCAAATTGAATTGAAAAGTAATACAAAACTCAATACAAGTTTTTTCTTCTGATCGTTACAACTGGTTCTTAACTATTTTAATTCCACTTTTTGAATTCCTGGTTTAATTACGCAGCGCTCATTAATCATATCTCCTATGGAGTTTTCCATGGGTAAATTCAAATTACCGTCAAAAATTGTTTTTTTTTTTTTTTTTTCGTGTCGGGATTGGAACACGATTGGAACTATTTTTTTTTTTTTCAATGTATTAGTGCAACTTCGTGTACGTATTAACGAGTGCGGTGGAGCAAGAGCTGTCAAATTTCCAGCTAAACGTTTTTTATAGCTGCATTAGTATTAGTGCAAAAAGGGGTAAATTTGCCTTAAGTGCCTTGCACATGGGAGCGAACAACGAATGAACGAATGGACGAACAAACGTGGTTTTACATATTTCAAAAAGTCAATTCCAAACAAAAACACATTTAAACTATAAGAAACTAATTCACAATAATGTTAGGATAATAAAATTTGCATTTTGTTCTCTAAAACAAGACAATTTTGTAAAAATAATTTGTTAGTAACGAATTGCAGTGTGGTTGCTACGAACTGTCAAACTCTATTCGCGTTCCACATACCATCCACACTGCAACGAATAAATTGTTCGCGCTCAACTTAACCTCAAAATTATACCACTCTTGTTTTTGTGTGAAAGATCATGGCTGAATAAAATATGGAGAAAAGGGTTGACAATTCGTCGCTGTCTGCGAATAGAAATAAAGCTCATGGGAAAGAAAAGTCAAAATATGCGAACATCCACAGTTCGCAGTTCGTAGCTCATGTGCAAGATGCTTTAAAATCTAAGTCTTAAATCAAAAATAAATCAATTTATATTTCCCCATAGAGTTCAAAAACGGTAAACTTCTGTTTGATAAATCTAGATGAATAATAATATATTGAATTATTTTACGCATAATAATTGCTTGATTAACCGAGCTAGTAGTTTATTTAAACTTCCATTGGCAATATATTGTTTTTAATTTATTATACAACTACTTTACTCACAATTTTTTCTGTAAACTTAGTTTTCCATCTATAATGCCCTGCACTCAGAGTGTATATTTATAACTCTTAGTTTAATAACAATATTTAGTACTATACAAATGAATTAGTTTGATCTAAGAACGTAGAAGTTAGATTACAGTGCCACCTATCGGATTTAGATTTGTCCACTTTCTTTGTAGTTAAATAAGACCCTTTGTTGTGAATATTGATCAATTTAAGCTTAAAATGTAGAAGTTAGACTACAGCGCCACCAATTCGATTTATATTTTCCTGTTCTGTTTTTGGTACATAAGTAACCTTCGTTGTGAATATTTATCAGTTTGATCCAAAATTGTAGGCCAGGCCACAAGTAAATTATATTTATTGTGAATTGTCATGTAGCCAAAGACGACATCTTTTTTATACAAATCTTAATTTTCGTATATAAGAATACAACAAATATTAACAGTATCAACAAATTCAGAAACTCTTCCACTCTCTTTTCCAATATTTAATTTCCATACAATTATTTCTAAAATCGTAATCATTTTCAGTATCATTAAGATGTATTTCGTATCAAAAACAAAACAAAATAAATCCAAAAATATCTTTAAAATACAAATCCAAAAGTAACTAAAAGAAATCAAATCCAAAAGTAACTAAAAGTAATCAAATCCAAAAGTAACTAAAAGTAATCAAATCCAAAAGTAACTAGAAGTAATCAAATCCAAAAGTAACTAGAAGTAATCATATCCAAAAGTAACTAGAAGTAATCGATTCGACTGGTAATCGTTACTCGTGTAAGTAATCGATTACTTTGATTACTTGAAGTAATCGTTACTTTGTAACGATTACTTGGGATTTCTCACACCACTATATGCATCAAGTGATCCAACATAGTAGACAATAGCCTGCTTCCAACTTTTGTTTAAACCTCTAAGTGTAAATACCATTACCTTAGAGGACACATGGTTTTTCCTCCCAAATTCTCTAAAGTCGGTGTATCCATATATAAAGTCATCCTTGACGTTATATTCCAACTCCTTTTTAATTAACATCTCGTCGAATAGTAAGACTCACTTTTAGTCCATCGATGTCATGTCCTTAGCAAAAACACTCCATTACCAAGACCGGAATCTTTCGTACGTTTCACTCTCCAAAACCCGTTTGTTTACATTGTTGTATTTGTAATTTTGACAATTAGTCCATGAATAGATGTGAGCACAAATAAAAAAAAACGATGCCGTGGCTAGCGGCACTTTGCATAGCAAAAACAAAATGGAGGGGTTAATAAGTTTTTTTCAGGTTTTTCCTTTTACTCTTTTCGATGAAAAAGTCAGTTTTAAGCTTTAATTTTGCAGGCATTTTGTGGATAGTGAACCAATGTACCTTTTTGTCTTGAAAAAAGCATGTTCAACATCAGTTTATTATAATTAATTCACTAATTTACAGTAATCACTACGAAATTCTTTAAATTTCATAATTAACCTTGAATTATTGTATCAAAGTTGCGTTCGAAGAACCATCAAGTTAAGGGTGCGAGCGCAATTTTTTTATTGAATTCTAATAAATTTTCGTTAATGAACGGCCCAAATATTTGTTTTGCAAGTAATTAAAATCTGTATAAATTTAACCAATCCAAGTATATTTATAGTTTGTTTTTAATGATTTAAGCTTGCAACTATTTTTCAATTCCATTTAAATTAATAAATATTAAATTTAAAAAAAGAGTTATAATCTAAAAATACCTTATCCATAACATTCTTGATTGATGGAAACATACATGTATTTGCTATCAAAAAAAACTATGCATCAAAGGAACACCAATGTTTTAAAAAAATAATCAGAACGATTATAGCGAACCTGTTGAATAAATGCAGAGCAAACAAAATGAAAATTTTGACATGTATCACAAAATGAAAACGTTTTAAAATCGTTCTGAATTCATGCTCAACTCATTTAATAGATCAAGTAATCGACATTAATGTTTATTGTTGAAGCACAGAAGTTTTTTTAGTGAATTCCCACAGTTTAAAGAAAAATATAATTTTCATTCATTCCTTAAAAATGTTTAGTTACCAAAGTTCAAGTTTACTTACTATTGTTTGAAGGGTATGTTTAGTAAAAGTGCTGCTAAAAATGAAACAAATTACTGAGTTTTACGTACATGTTTTTCTTAATATAGTAAATACTTCCATAGATTACATTTTATAAATGCAGAACATAGAAGAAAATATACATAAACAATAGTTTTCAGGTATAAAGCAGAGGTTAGTGTAGAAAAATATTTTTGAGAAAGCCAATAATATTTTAGGTATGTTCATTAAAGAAATTTCCGCTTCGGCTAACCTTCATCAACTTTTTAGAAAAAAAATTAGCATTAATAGCAGCCAATTATTTCATAGCATAAGTAATTTTTCAGATTGTAAAATGTCTAGAAATTTTCATATGCTTCAAAATTCGTAATTTTATGCGTAAACATAGAAGATAACATTATTTAGTCAAGAAGTATGGATTTTGGCGCGTATACCATTTTTTTCTATTGGGTGTTCGGTTTCCCCATACTGGAATAAAAAAAAGTTACTTAAATCTATTTGTTGCACTCATTTAGTTGGTATTGTGTGTAAACATATTGCCTATTTCTATTCCTTAAAGATGCTTTACACAAAGCAATTTATTTTTAAAATATGGTTCCCTCAAATTTTTATTCCAAAATCTAACTACAAACAAAGCCTGGCAAAATCCTCATTCAAACCCTCCAAGTGGGTGCCAGGCGGGCAATGATCACTACAGAAGTCCTGTGCGTTTTTGGCAGGATGGTGATTAGCTAAGGTTGAGTTGGGTAGCCGAATTGTTGTAACTCCTCAATAGTGCAACGTTCGGAAACCCAATTCAATCATAGTTTAGAGGTTCCTAATTTCAGTGGTGGTGTGAGCGTACTTGTACGAAAACCGTGCCGAAGAATGAAAGGCTGGGGGATAAACCAGCCATTAACGAGCTCTTTCGGATGCTGTGGCAAGGTCCGTCATATTTCTGCCTTACCCCGGCAAGCGGCTCTGCCGGGGCTGACCGTCTTTCCGCCCTACTCGTGGGAACAAAAATGAAACCAAACAAAACATCAAACAGAAAAACATTAAAGAATATTAACAAAAATCGCGCCATGGCTTCCAATGCGGTCACATCCACTGAAAAGGCTGTCGAGTCTACTCAGAGGTGTGAACGTGTTGGCAACCCTGTGGTTGCCACTAGTAGCGGGAGTCCTTCTCCCTCTACTAGCCGCAACCTATACTTGAAGGAAGTACCCGTCAGTGGAACAGCTGTGACGCTCAGCTGTCCCAAGGGCGGTAATTCCACACCCCACCCCCTCCCCGCTCCTGCTAGGACGTCGCAAGCGACCCCAAGAAGGGACACCCCATCCGGAGAGACAAAATCTGCGACATGTGGAATTGTCTCAAAAGGTGAGGGCACACCCCGATTGGTATCGGCAGCGACGAATTCTGATGGTGGACCCACAACTGTGTCACACGGACATAGCTCTGGGTCGGCCAGCAAGAAGTCCAGGAAGTCACTAGCCAAACGAGACCAACGCAATGCTGAGAGGATTCTAGCCGCAGTCGGTGTCATACCGGCGGCGGAAAGAACCCCGGAGCAAACGCGAAAACTCGAGTGGGCTAGTGGCTTTCTTAGCAATATCACCAAACAGACCTGCAGCGACTCAACATCAAAGCGCAATAGGTCTTTCGAGGGCGACAAGCCCGAACCAAAAAGGCAGAAGGTGCATTCAAACAGCACAACAGCCTTCAATAAGGATCTTTCCTTTAGCGACGCGCTAAAAGGTAAGATCATAGCAGCGGTCATTGACAGGGGTCATGTGGATGGTAACATCTCTCATGATCAATGGGCAAGCGTCAAGGCTCACCTCGGTTTCAGATTTTTATCTGTCATCGAGGAGAATCCGGGACCTCTCCCAGACACAGCCGATGCAGGATGGTACCAAAATCGTATCAAACTCATCGCCTGTGGTGATCAGAGATCTTTCGATCTGTACAGGGCTGCTGTCAATGGCTTGCCAGAAGTCTGGCCGGGTGCCAAGCTCGAGGTTGTTACAAGGGAGGATATTCCTTGCCGGCCAAGAGCACGCATAATGGTCCCGGCTCTACACAACTGCCCGGATATGATCATGAAATTGATCAAAGCAAGTAATCCGAACCTGCCTACGCACGACTGGAAAGTCCCAAAGGTTGAGAAGGAGACGGTGGGTCACTATAGATCAGCTCTCATGTTGATCAATAGGGAATCACTGGCTCCACTGGCCGCGACCAAAGGCGTGATTAGGTATGGTTTCGATGAAATCGTGATCCGTATCTACAAGAAAGACGAAGATTCGCTTAACACGCCCCCCACAGAAGCCCCTTCAGCGGAAGGAAACGCTTCACTACCACCAATAATGGAGGTCGATGAAATACCAAAAGTGGAACCATCGACCTTCACAGCCCCAAACAAGCCATCCGACGTGGAGGCAAAACTTACAGTCGACAGTAACTCCGACATGGAGACTGAAGACGCCACCTTAGGCATCACTCTGAGTGAGGAAGACCTACTTCATTCCTCCTCAGACGATGAAAACGCCGATAATACAGTGGTGGAGGTTAATCTGACTAATAGTAGCAATGCTGCGATTAGTACAGATTAATCTCCATCACGCCATCATGGCCGCAAATAACCTCATACTCCGACTGCACGCGAACAAGGATGACATCGTCTTGATACAGGAGCCGTGGGTCTCAAACTCCATCATCAGAGGCCTCCGGACTCCTGGTTATAAGCTACTGCATGCATCGGAGAAAGGTGAACCAAGGTCATGTATGTTAGTAAAAAAATGACTTAAATGTATTTTTACTCCCCAATTACAGCGACAAGGACACAACCACCGCTGTCTTAACAACGGATAAAGCCACCTACTGGCTCATATCCTCCTATCTTGGCCACGACAGCCCAATTCCAGGTGACACCTTGAGGAAGGCATTTGCGGACGCGCAGTCGAAAAAAGTTGGTCTCCTAATTGGATCGGACGCTAACGCTCATCACACGGTATGGGGTAGCTCGGACATAAATGAGAGAGGTGAGTCCTTATTTGATTACTTACTAAGCACTAACCTACTCATAAGTAATATTGGTAATGAACCCACTTTTGTAACCAAGAATAGGAAAGAGGTACTTGATATTACACTTACCTCTGACTCGATCCACAATCTGATTTCAAACTGGCATATCTCAAAAGAGAATTCCTTCTCTCACCACAAATACATTCAGTTTGAGCTCAGAGATGTGGCAAACATATCTACGGGTTTTCGCAATTACCGTAATACAAACTGGGAACGATATAGGGAGGTACTAACACAATTACTTGATTACAACCTTCTTAAAAGCTCCTCCAGTAAAGATGAACTAGATCTTTCTGTGAATCATCTCACTGAAGTCTTCAATGAATCAATGAGAATTTCATGCCCTGTAACCATTTTAAAGGGAAAAAAGAAACCTCATTGGTGGCGTAAAGAACTAGAACCATTCAGAAAGAGTTGTCGCAAACTCTTCAATAGATCTAAATACACTAGATCTCCTTCTGACTGGGACTTATACAAACAAGCTCTAAGGCAATATAAAAAAGAATTAAGGAAGAGTAAGAGGTCTTCTTGGAGAAACTTCTGTGGCAAAATAGAAAATACTTCAGAAGCCTCAAGACTCAGGAAAATTCTCTCAAAAAGTCCAACAATACCCAGTGCTTTAAAGACAGATGCAGGCACATGGACTATCACAGATGAAGAATCTCTTAATCTGCTATTAGACACCCACTTTCCAGGTAGCTCTAACATACTTAACGACTTAACATCAGAGTCTCAAGCTTCTACAAGCGATTTAGTTGATCTAATAACGCGGGAAAAACTGCAATGGGCCATAGATAGCTTTGATCCATATAAATCTCCAGGACCAGACGGAATCATCCCGGCCGAACTACAAAAATGCTCAGACATGATCATTCCACCATTGGAAATCATTCTGACAAGCTGTTTAAGGCTGAGATATATTCCCAAAGCCTGGAGAATGGCAAAAGTAGTCTTTATTCCTAAAGCAGGGAAACCCTCCCACGTTAACCCTAAAGATCTACGACCAATCAGCCTATCATCCTTCCTTCTTAAAACCTTGGAAAGATTGATTGAAATTTACATCAGACATAACCTAAGACCATGTCTCATTTCCACAGCTCAACATGCTTACTCTAAGGGAAAATCAGTAGAAACAGCACTTCATTCGCTGGTACGCAGTATTGAATACTCCCTCGAATACAAAGAATATAACCTAGTAGCTTTCCTAGATATTGAAGGAGCTTTCAACAACGTCAGTTACCAGGCGATCACGACAGCAATGGAAAAGCTGCAATTAAAGAAACCACTCATAGATTTTATTAGTCTCATGCTCAAAAGCAGGACAATAACTTCAAGCATGAGAAGCTTTACTACCACCAGATCGGTGCATCAAGGTACCCCCCAAGGAGGGGTCCTTTCGCCTCTCTTATGGAACATGGTAGTAAACGACCTTCTAACATCATTAGAAGCAGAGGGTTTCAGGGTGATTGCCTATGCTGACGACGTTGCAATATCTGTATCTGGAAAACACTCCCAAGTTCTCCCGGAACTCCTACAAAATGCCTTGAATAGGCTAACAAAATGGGCTAAGCAATGTGGCCTGGACGTCAATCCACATAAAACAGAACTAGTACTCTTTTCAAGAAGGTACAAAATTCCTCAACTCATCCCACCCAAGATTAAAGGAATACCATTAAGGTTTTCCGACCAAGCTAAATATTTAGGCCTCATTTTAGACAAAAAATTAAATTGGAAGGCAAATATTGATGAAAGAGTAAAAAAGGCTACTGTAGCGCTTTTTACTTGTAAAAAGGCCATAGGATCAAAATGGGGCTTCTCCCCAAAAATAACCCACTGGCTATACACTTCGGTAATTAGACCGATACTCATTTATGGAGTTGTCGTATGGTGGACCGCACTGGACAAGATGGTAAATCTAAATAAGTTCATCAAAGTCCAGCGGTCAGCAGGTATGTGCATCACAGGAGCACTTCGCTCAACACCAACCGCAGCCCTGGAAGTGCTTTTAAGCCTAACACCTCTTGACATCTTCTCCAAAACGGTGGCAGCTAACTCATGTGTGAGGCTTAGAGCCACCTCTCAATGGAACAGTAACAATACTGGACATACTACTATCCTAGATAATTTTAGATCTATCCCAGATCGCCTAGACTATACCACCCCTAAAATGGTATTCGGTAAAAGCTTCCATGTGTCCATCCCTTCAAGATCCTCCTGGGAAGAAGAGAGACCCCTGGAAGACAATGCGATACACTTCTATACAGACGGTTCAAAGACCGATTACGGAGTTGGAAGTGGTATCTATTCGGAACAACTGAATCTAAGTCTATCATATAGACTTCCCAATCAATGTAGTGTATTCCAGGCAGAAGTAATGGCGATTAAAGAGGCACTATCCTGGCTCAAAGAAAACGTTATATCTTGCAAAGATATACGAATTTTCTCGGACAGCCAAGCCGCTCTTAAATCTCTCGCGTCTGTCTCTACAAACTCTCAATTAGTCCACGACTGTCGATCATCTCTGAATGAGATGACAGAACAGTTTAATATTCACCTCATTTGGGTGACGGGCCACAGAGACATTCCGGGAAATTGCAAAGCCGATGAGCTCGCCAAAAACGGAACACTTCAGCCAAATGTTAGACAAAAACATAACATAGGAACACCACTTGCTACATGCAAATATCTTCTCAAACAATATGCTCTAGAAGCAACAAATGCTAGATGGTCACAGAGCACCACCTGCCTAACAACCAAGCAAATATGGCCAAGCATAGACTTAAATCGGTCAAAAGGCTTGATATCCTTGAGCAGACAAAATATAAGCTCTACAATTGGAGTAATAACAGGACACTGCCTCATAGGAAGACATGCTCTGAGGCTAGGAGTCTACACAAATGACTTCTGTAGAAGCTGCATGGACGAGGAGGAAGAGGAAACAGTCCAACACCTGCTATGTACATGTCCAGCACTCTCCACTAGAAGGAATAACTTTCTCGGTAATCCCTTCTTCGACAATACCAGTGAACTGGCAATGACTGACACAAAGTGTCTCTCTAACTTTATTAAAAGCACAAAATGGTTTGTTTAATTTTCATTACTCTCCCATGAGTAACCTTATTAGTGGTATCACAATGGACCCTTGAGGTCTAAGTGAGTCAATGACATCTAGACAGCCACTCCAACCTAACCTAACCTAACCTAACTACAAACAAAATTCTAACTCTAACATAGTCCCTTAAAAAGAAATTTTCAGGAATATTTCTGCAACAAACAAAACTAAAATTTGGTCTTGCAACTACCGAACTGCTTAAATGATGAAAATACTAATCTAATTGAGGAATCTGAACTAGCTAAAGTTGGCAATGGAACTTCACAAGTATGCTTCTCGTAGCATTGTCTGTAAAAAAAAAATACGGAGGCACCCGCCTATTGTTTCCACCTGAACTTCTAACGTCGCCAAAAAAATGCTCTAAGCAAACTACAGCTGAAAAAATTGTCTGTTTTGTTGTTTTACAAAGTATTGAGTTACACTTTTGTCCATTTGCAATAATTATACTTAACCAGTTGCAGCGCATGTTGCGTTCGCAAATAATTTAAGTAAACAAAGTATAAATAATAATAAACTAATAAATCATTAAATAATATGTATTTGGTCAATTTTATTTTATTTAATATACATTTACAACATTTATTTGGATTGAAATTAAAAAGCTATACAAATCTTCCAATTTAAGACCATGTCAGCACTTCAGATTCTGTTGGTTAGGATTGTTTAGTTTTTGAACGCAGCCATGAAAAATTCAAAATGAAGCATTTAGATGGGGCTGATTACTATAATGAAGCATTTTGATGGGCCGAAACACTAAATGTGAGAATGTGTTTGGTTTTTTGCATCATTTTACGCACACTTTCTCATATTTAGTGCTTAGTTAGCTTGTAGGCAAACCGAAATATCAGTCTGAGATTCCGGTCTTGGTAATGGAGTGTTTTTGGTCCATAGCTTTGTCAGTGAGCAGCTCCTTCATGCTTTGGGTCAATCCTGTGGGCAAACGGATTTCTGAATACCACCGGTAAATCTTGCTTACCAAATGCAGCTTGAATCCTGCACCCG
Source organism: Eupeodes latifasciatus (assembly GCA_920104205.1). Lineage (NCBI taxonomy): Eukaryota > Metazoa > Arthropoda > Insecta > Diptera > Syrphidae > Eupeodes > Eupeodes latifasciatus. The sequence continues at coordinate 219,389,948 of OV049924.1, forward strand.
ACATAAAATTGTAACATGCTTAGGACTTAAAGACCAATTTGATAAACAAATCTTTCTCTTTTGGTGCCCAGGGTGCATTCGCTTTGTGAAATAGTTGGGAGATGATGAAAGTCCTGAGTTCTTCCGAAAAGTCCTCCATATGGGCATCGAATCCTTTCCTCAGCTGGTATTCTGGTCTCACTGCTGTTTTTTTTTGGGTGTGTCGTTGTAACACTTGCACAAAGGTTGTGACGTTTCCGGTGATTTCACGCGCGGGACAAATTCATAGTTTCCTAAGCCGGGGGATGGCAATCGCTCCGGTATGATTTCCAAACTGAAATCGGCTGGTGGTAGGGAAAATCTGCGTACATAATTTGCAGAACCAGTCGCAGCCGTATTAAGGATTGATACGGATGGACTAGAAGGAACTGGTGGAAGTGGGGCTGGATGTTGTGGAGGTAACCGTGGAAGTTGGCTGATTTCGCGTTCTGTACGCTTCCATTGTGCGAACGCACGATCTGTCGTGGGAATTCTTGGAGCAACAGCAAGTGGAGGACGAAAAGGGAAATGCCGATTTGGACAGACTTTTATAAGTAAATCTTACTTGAATGTCCTTAGCATTGAAATGGTTTTCGCAATTGAAGGAAGATTTTGCAACTTTCTTGAAATTCAGTTGAAATAGCAGCACATAACCATTTTTAATTTATTAATTTATATATATTTTATAAGAAAATTAAAAAAAAAAACAGTGAATATAACTTATTTTTAAATTTATGTTATAAATTAGTAAATATTATTTACTAAAAGACAATAAATATTATTTACAAAAATTAAGTGTGGAACCTAAGAGCGACTGGAAAATTTTGAAAGCAAGAGTGGGAATGAAAGGAGTATATTATTTTTGTCCTCATATGTATTAAGATGTGTGAGGGAATTAGCTGTTAGTAGGTGTTTTTTTCAAAACAAATGAGAAAATGTGAAAACAAAAATAGTTCGTTAATATAGTTACCTTGGATTTTTTTGTGGCTACCTATTAATGCAAAGTAGTTATGCATATACATAGCGTTATAGCTATGAATTGTTTGCTTTTAGCAGTAGGTATTTTGCTTGAAGAAAATCATATTCATTTGGTTTTAGATTTTCAGTTTTTAAGAAATTTGAAAATTTAAAAGCAACGTTTTCAAATTTCATATTTTGAATATGGTGTATATATACATTTTATAATATTTATATTTTTATAAGGTGGATATGTAAGTAGTATCTTAGGAGATTGGCATGTAGTGCTAGGCGGTGTAATAACTTTTTTTAAATACCTAACTGGTTCTAAACAATGAAGTCAAAAATAATAAAATAAATAAATGTGATGTTTGCCTGCCATTTTTTGGAAACTTTTCGTGGCTTTTTTATTAGGTAAATGTTTTGAACGGCTTCATCAGTTTCCATCTAAACTACTAAACTGTAGGTACTTAAAACTTTTGTTTTTTTTTTGTAGTAAGTTTGAAAATGCCAATGAACTTATACCTACCTGAATCAATTAATGAAAATTTAAGTATTCAATATTTTTAAGGAATGCAGCACAATCCGGCTACCATATATTAAAGAGAAAATCATTCAGTTTTGATTTCATCAAAAACCATACTAACAATTTTTGCAAGATTTGCTAAAACTTCTTATGGTACAAAGAAAATAGTAAGTAAGGTATACGTATTTTTTTTCTTGCGATTAAATGAAACTATCTGGCAAGTTTAGTAGGTATTGTATCATTGGGTCGATTGAATTCAAATTTGAAAAATAAGTATCTAAGCAATTTCATACAATTTTTGTTGGTCAAAAATAGAAAATTGGAATTTTCTCAAAAATGGTCCGGCAGATTTTTATGAAATATTCCCTTAAATTTTTGATTGCTCACTTGGGATTTATGAGGACTTTTTTTCATATGCGAATTATCCCGAAGTGAGATGTCTATTTCGACTGGATTATTATAGACTTTAATTATAAGTTCATTGAATGCCCTATAGAAGTAATTGTAAAGAAAAATAGATTGGAAAATCTACATACATAGGTATTTACAGAACCAGTCGCAGCAATGGGTATAATTTCAATTCCCATAGGTAGTTATTGTAATCGATCTAACTTGTCGAATTGCAAATTTTGATATTTCTCGATACATTTCAAGGTCTATAGAATCTAAATCAAAGATTTGGTGAGAGTTGTCTGTGCGTGGGAAGTTTTTTTCGTCGTCCATATCTCAAAAACCAGAAGAGATATCGACTTCAAATAAAAATGTGTACACAGATAACAACACAAAAAGATGCAGCAAGGACTTTCAAACAAAATTGAGTGAGTGTTTTTTTACTACAACAATTCAGTTAAATTTTATATTACTTACATAATTTTACGTAATACTAAACCAGATAATTTTGAAAAGAAATCTATTAACGGGCATGTATGCATCAAGTGATCCAACATAGTAGACAATAGCCTGCTTCCAACTTTTGTTTAAACCTCTAAGTGTAAATACCATTACCTTAGAGGACACATGGTTTTTCCTCCCAAATTCTCTAAAGTCGGTGTATCCATATATAAAGTCATCCTTGACGTTATATTCCAACTCCTTTTTAATTAACATCTCGTCGAATAGTAAGACTCACTTTTAGTCCATCGATGTCATGTCCTTAGCAAAAACACTCCATTACCAAGACCGGAATCTTTCGTACGTTTCACTCTCCAAAACCCGTTTGTTTACATTGTTGTATTTGTAATTTTGACAATTAGTCCATGAATAGATGTGAGCACAAATAAAAAAAAAAAACGATGCCGTGGCTAGCGGCACTTTGCGTAGCAAGAACAAAATGGAGGGGTTAATAAGTTTTTTTCAGGTTTTTCCTTTTACTCTTTTCGATGAAAAAGTCAGTTTTAAGCTTTAATTTTGCAGGCATTTTGTGGATAGTGAACCAATGTACCTTTTTGTCTTGAAAAAAGCATGTTCAACATCAGTTTATTATAATTAATTCACTAATTTACAGTAATCACTACGAAATTCTTTAAATTTCATAATTAACCTTGAATTATTGTATCAAAGTTGCGTTCGAAGAACCATCAAGTTAAGGGTGCGAGCGCAATTTTTTTATTGAATTCTAATAAATTTTCGTTAATGAACGGCCCAAATATTTGTTTTGCAAGTAATTAAAATCTGTATAAATTTAACCAATCCAAGTATATTTATAGTTTGTTTTTAATGATTTAAGCTTGCAACTATTTTTCAATTCCATTTAAATTAATAAATATTAAATTTAAAAAAAGAGTTATAATCTAAAAATACCTTATCCATAACATTCTTGATTGATGGAAACATACATGTATTTGCTATCAAAAAAAACTATGCATCAAAGGAACACCAATGTTTTAAAAAAATAATCAGAACGATTATAGCGAACCTGTTGAATAAATGCAGAGCAAACAAAATGAAAATTTTGACATGTATCACAAAATGAAAACGTTTTAAAATCGTTCTGAATTCATGCACAACTCATTTAATAGATCAAGTAATCGACATTAATGTTTATTGTTGAAGCACAGAAGTTTTTTTAGTGAATTCCCACAGTTTAAAGAAAAATATAATTTTCATTTATTCCTTAAAAATGTTTAGTTACCAAAGTTTAAGTTTACTTACTATTGTTTGAAGGGTATGTTTAGTAAAAGTGCTGCTAAAAATGAAACAAATTAATGAGTTTTACGTACATGTTTTTCTTAATATAGTAAATACTTATATAGATTACATTTTATAAATGCAGAACATAGAAGAAAATATACATAAACAATAGTTTTCAGGTATAAAGCAGAGGTTAGTGTAGAAAAATATTTTTGAGAAAGCCAATAATATTTTAGGTATGTTCATTAAAGAAATTTCCGCTTCGGCTAACCTTCATCAACTTTTTAGAAAAAAATTAGCATTAATAGCAGCCAATTATTTCATAGCATAAGTAATTTTTCAGATTGTAAAATGTCTAGAAATTTTCATACGCTACAAAATTCGTAATTTTATGCGTAAACATAGAAGATAACATTATTTAGTCAAGAAGTATGGATTTTGGCGCGTATACCATTTTTTTCTATTGGGTGTTCGGTTTTCCCATACTGGAATAAAAAAAAGTTACTTAAATCTATTTGTTGCACTCATTTAGTTGGTATTGTGTGTAAACATATTGCCTATTTCTATTCCTTAAAGATGCTTTACACAAAGCAATTTATTTTTAAAATATGGTTCCCTCAAATTTTTATTCCAAAATCTAACTACAAACAAAATTCTAACTCTAACATAGTCCCTTAAAAAGAAATTTTCAGGAATATTTCTGCAACAAACAAAACTAAAATTTGGTCTTGCAACTACCGAACTGAAAATACTAATCTAATTGAGGAATCTGAACTAGCTAAAGTTGGCAATGGAACTTCACAAGTATGCTTCTCGCAGCATTGTCTGTACAAAAAAAATACGGAGGCACCCGCCTATTGTTTCCACCTGAACTTCTAACGTCGCCAAAAAAATGCTTTAAGCAAACTACAGCTGAAAAAATTGTCTGTTTTGTTGTTTTACAAAGTATTGAGTTAAACTTTTGTCCATTTGCATTAATTATACTTAACCAGTTGCAGCGCATGTTGCGTTCGCAAATAATTTAAGTAAACAAAGTAAATAATAATAAACTAATAAATCATTAAATAATATGTATTTGGTCAATTTTATTTTATTTAATATACATTTACAACATTTATTTGGATTGAAATTAAAAAGCTATACAAATCTTCCAATTTAAGACCATGTCAGCACTTCAGATTCTGTTGGTTAGGATTGTTTAGTTTTTGAACGCAGCCATGAAAAATTCAAAATGAAGCATTTAGATGGGGCTGATTACTATAATGAAGCATTTTGATGGGCCGAAACACTAAATGTGAGAATGTGTTTGGTTTTTTGCATCATTTTACGCACACTTTCTCACATTTAGTGCTTAGTTAGCTTGTAGGCAAACCGAAATGTCAGTCTGAGATTCCGGTCTTGGTAATGGAGTGTTTTTGGTCCATAGCTTTGTCAGTGAGCAGCTCCTTCATGCTTTGGGTCAATCCTGTCTGCAAACGGATTTCTGAATACCACCGGTAAATCTTGCTTACCGATTGCAGCTTGAATCCTGCACCCGACATAAAATTGTAACATGCTGAGGACTTAAAGACCAATTTGATAAACAAATCTTTCTCTTTTGGTGCCCAGGGTGCATTCGCTTTGTGAAATAGTTGGGAGATGATGAAAGTCCTAAATTCTTCCGAAAAGTCCTCCATGGACTGGTATTCTGGTCTCACTGCTGTTTTTTTGGGTGTGTCGTTGTAACACTTGCACAAAGGTTGTGACGTTTCCGGTGATTTCACGCGCGGGACAAATTCATAGTTTCCTAAGCCGGGGGATGGCAATCGCTCCGGTATGATTTCCAAACTGAAATCGGCTGGTGGTAGGGAAAATCTGCGTACATAATTTGCAGAACCAGTCGCAGCCGTATTAAGGATTGATACGGATGGACTAGAAGGAACTGGTGGAAGTGGGGCTGGATGTTGTGGAGGTAACCGTGGAAGTTGGCTGATTTCGCGTTCTGTACGCTTCCATTGTGCGAACGCACGATCTGTCGTGGGAATTCTTGGAGCAACAGCAAGTGGAGGACGAAAAGGGAAATGCCGATTTGGACAGACTTTTATAAGTAAATCTTACTTGAATGTCCTTAGCATTGAAATGGTTTTCGCAATTGAAGGAAGATTTTGCAACTTTCTTGAAATTCAGTTGAAATAGCAGCACATAACCATTTTTAATTTATTAATTTATATATATTTTATAAGAAAATTAAAAAAAAAAAACAGTGAATATAACTTATTTTTAAATTTATGTTATAAATTAGTAAATATTATTTACTAAAAGACAATAAATATTATTTACAAAAATTAAGTGTGGAACCTAAGAGCGACTGGAAAATTTTGAAAGCAAGAGTGGGAATGAAAGGAGTATATTATTTTTGTCCTCATAAGTATTAAGATGTGTGAGGGAATTAGCTGTTAGTAGGTGTTTTTTTCAAAACAAATGAGAAAATGTGAAAACAAAAATAGTTCGTTAATATAGTTACCTTGGATTTTTTTGTGGCTACCTATTAATGCAAAGTAGTTATGCATATACATAGCGTTATAGCTATGAATTGTTTGCTTTTAGCAGTAGGTATTTTGCTTGAAGAAAATTATATTCATTTGGTTTTAGATTTTCAGTTTTTAAGTAATTTGAAAATTTAAAAGCAACGTCTTCAAATTTCATATTTTGAATATGGTGTATATATACATTTTATAATATTTATATTTTTATAAGGTGGATATGTAAGTAGTATCTTAGGAGATTGGCATTTAGTGCTAGGCGGTGTAATAACTTTTTTTAAATACCTAACTGGTTCTAAACAATGAAGTCAAAAATAATAAAATAAATAAATGTGATGTTTGCCTGCCATTTTTTGGAAACTTTTCGTGGCTTTTTTATTAGGTAAATGTTTTGAACGGCTTCATCAGTTTCCATCAATGTTATTATTACTAAACTGTAGGTACTTAAAACTTTTGTTTTTTTTTTTTGTAGTAAGTTTGAAAATGCCAATGAACTTATACCTACCTGAATCAATTAATGAAAATTTAAGTATTCAATATTTTTAAGGAATGCAGCACAATCCGGCTACCATATGTTAAAGAGAAAATCATTCAGTTTTGATTTCATCAAAAACCATACTAACAATTTTTGCAAGATTTGCTAAAACTTCTTATGGTGATCATGGTCGCTTCAAACAAAGAAAATAGTAAGTAAGGTATACGTATTTTTTTTCTTGCGATTAAATGAAACTATCTGGCAAGTTTAGTAGGTATTGAATCATTGGGTCGATTGAATTCAAATTTGAAAAATAAGTATCTAAGCAATTTCATACAATTTTTGTTGGTCAAAAATAGAAAATTGGAATTTTCTCAAAAATGGTCCGGCAGATTTTTATGAAATATTCCCTTAAATTTTTGATTGCTCACTTGGGATTTATGAGGACTTTTTTTCATATGCGAATTATCCCGAAGTGAGATGTCTATTTCGACTGGATTATTATAGACTTTAATTATAAGTTCATTGAATGCCCTATAGAAGTAACTGTAAAGAAAAATAGATTGGAAAATCTACATACATAGGTATTTACAGAACCAGTCGCAGCAATGGGTATAATTTCAATTCCCATAGGTAGTTATTGTAATCGATCTAATTTGTCGAATTGCAAATTTTGATATTTCTCGATACATTTTAAGGTCTATAGAATCTAAATCAAAGATTTGGTGAGAGTTGTCTGTGCGTGGGAAGTTTTTTTCGTCGTCCATATCTCAAAAACCAGAAGAGATATCGACTTCAAATAAAAATGTGTACACAGATAACAACACAAAAAGATGCAGCAAGGACTTTCAAACAAAATTGAGTGAGTGTTTTTTTACTACAACAATTCAGTTAAATTTTATATTACTTACATAATTTTACGTAATACTAAACCAGATAATTTTGAAAAGAAATCTATTAACGGGCATGTATGCATCAAGTGATCCAACATAGTAGACAATAGCCTGCTTCCAACTTTTGTTTAAACCTCTAAGTGTAAATACCATTACCTTAGAGGACACATGGTTTTTCCTCCCAAATTCTCTAAATTCGGTGTATCCATATATAAAGTCATCCTTGACGTTATATTCCAACTCCTTTTTAATTAACATCTCGTCGAATAGTAAGACTCACTTTTAGTCCATCGATGTCATGTCCTTAGCAAAAACACTCCATTACCAAGACCGGAATCTTTCGTACGTTTCACTCTCCAAAACCCGTTTGTTTACATTGTTGTATTTGTAATTTTGACAATTAGTCCATGAATAGATGTGAGCACAAATAAAAAAAAACGATGCCGTGGCTAGCGGCACTTTGCATAGCAAAAACAGAATGGAGGGGTTAATAAGTTTTTTTCAGGTTTTTCCTTTTACTCTTTTCGATGAAAAAGTCAGTTTTAAGCTTTAATTTTGCAGGCATTTTGTGGATAGTGAACCAATGTACCTTTTTGTCTTGAAAAAAGCATGTTCAACATCAGTTTATTATAATTAATTCACTAATTTACAGTAATCACTACGAAATTCTTTAAATTTCATAATTAACCTTGAATTATTGTATCAAAGTTGCGTTCGAAGAACCATCAAGTTAAGGGTGCGAGCGCAATTTTTTTATTGAATTCTAGTAAATTTTCGTTAATGAACGGCCCAAATATTTTTTTTGCAAGTAATTAAAATCTGTATAAATTTAACCAATCCAAGTATATTTATAGTTTGTTTTTAATGATTTAAGCTTGCAACTATTTTTCAATTCCATTTAAATTAATAAATATTAAATTTAAAAAAAGAGTTATAATCTAAAAATACCTTATCCATAACATTCTTGATTGATGGAAACATACATGTATTTGCTATCAAAAAAAACTATGCATCAAAGGAACACAAATGTTTTAAAAAAATAATCAGAACGATTAAAGCGAACCTGTTGAATAAATGCAGAGCAAACAAAATGAAAATTTTGACATGTATCACAAAATGAAAACGTTTTAAAATCGTTCTGAATTCATGCACAACTCATTTAATAGATCAAGTAATCGACATTAATGTTTATTGTTGAAGCACAGAAGTTTTTTTCGTGAATTCCCACAGTTTAAAGAAAAATATAATTTTCATTCATTCCTTAAAAATGTTTAGTTACCAAAGTTTAAGTTTACTTACTATTGTTTGAAGGGTATGTTTAGTAAAAGTGCTGCTAAAAATGAAACAAATTAATGAGTTTTACGTACATGTTTTTCTTAATATAGTAAATACTTCCATAGATTACATTTTATAAATGCAGAACATAGAAGAAAATATACATAAACAATAGTTTTCAGGTATAAAGCAGAGGTTAGTGTAGAAAAATATTTTTGAGAAAGCCAATAATATTTTAGGTATGTTCATTAAAGAAATTTCCGCTTCGGCTAACCTTCATCAACTTTTTAGAAAAAAATTAGCATTAATAGCAGCCAATTATTTCATAGCATAAGTAATTTTTCAGATTGTAAAATGTCTAGAAATTTTCATACGCTACAAAATTCGTAATTTTATGCGTAAACATAGAAGATAACATTATTTAGTCAAGAAGTATGGATTTTGGCACGTATACCATTTTTTTCTATTGGGTGTTCGGTTTCCCCATACTGGAATAAAAAAAAGTTACTTAAATCTATTTGTTGCACTCATTTAGTTGGTATTGTGTGTAAACATATTGCCTATTTCTATTCCTTAAAGATGCTTTACACAAAGCAATTTATTTTTAAAATATGGTCCCCTCAAATTTTTATTCCAAAATCTAACTACAAACAAAATTCTAACTCTAACATAGTCCCTTAAAAAGAAATTTTCAGGAATATTTCTGCAACAAACAAAACTAAAATTTGGTCTTGCAACTACCGAACTGCTTAAATGATGAAAATACTAATCTAATTGAGGAATCTGAACTAGCTAAAGTTGGCAATGGAACTTCACAAGTATGCTTCTCGTAGCATTGTCTGTACAAAAAAAATACGGAGGCACCCGCCTATTGTTTCCACCTGAACTTCTAACGTCGCCAAAAAATGCTTTAAGCAAACTACAGCTGAAAAAATTGTCTGTTTTGTTGTTTTACAAAGTATTGAGTTACACTTTTGTCCATTTGCATTAATTATACTTAACCAGTTGCAGCGCATGTTGCGTTCGCAAATAATTTAAGTAAACAAAGTAAATAATAATAAACTAATAAATCATTAAATAATATGTATTTGGTCAATTTTATTTTATTTAATATACATTTACAACATTTATTTGGATTGAAATTAAAAAGCTATACAAATCTTCCAATTTAAGACCATGTCAGCACTTCAGATTCTGTTGGTTAGGATTGTTTAGTTTTTGAACGCAGCCATGAAACATTCAAAATGAAGCATTTAGATGGGGCTGATTACTATAATGAAGCATTTTGATGGGCCGAAACACTAAATGTGAGAATGTGTTTGGTTTTTTGCATCATTTTACGCACACTTTCTCACATTTAGTGCTTAGTTAGCTTGTAGGCAAACCGAAATGTCAGTCTGAGATTCCGGTCTTGGTAATGGAGTGTTTTTGGTCCATAGCTTTGTCAGTGAGCAGCTCCTTCATGCTTTGGGTCAATCCTGTGGGCAAACGGATTTCTGAATACCACCGGTAAATCTTGCTTACCGATTGCAGCTTGAATCCTGCACCCGACATAAAATTGTAACATGCTGAGGACTTAAAGACCAATTTGATAAACAAATCTTTCTCTTTTGGTGCCCAGGGTGCATTCGCTTTGTGAAATAGTTGGGAGATGATGAAAGTCCTGAGTTCTTCCGAAAAGTCCTCCATGGACTGGTATTCTGGTCTCACTGCTGTTTTTTTGGGTGTGTCGTTGTAACACTTGCACAAAGGTTGTGACGTTTCCGGTGATTTCACGCGCGGAACAAATTCATAGTTTCCTAAGCCGGGGGATGGCAATCGCTCCGGTATGATTTCCAAACTGAAATCGGCTGGTGGTAGGGAAAATCTGCGTACATAATTTGCAGAACCAGTCGCAGCCGTATTAAGGATTGATACGGATGGACTAGAAGGAACTGGTGGAAGTGGGACTGGATGTTGTGGAGGTAACCGTGGAAGTTGGCTGATTTCGCGTTCTGTACGCTTCCATTGTGCGAACGCACGATCTGTCGTGGGAATTCTTGGAGCAACAGCAAGTGGAGGACGAAAAGGGAAATGCCGATTTGGACAGACTTTTATAAGTAAATCTTACTTGAATGTCCTTAGCATTGAAATGGTTTTCGCAATTGAAGGAAGATTTTGCAACTTTCTTGAAATTCAGTTGAAATAGCAGCACATAACCATTTTTAATTTATTAATTTATATATATTTTATAAGAAAATTAAAAAAAAAAAACAGTGAATATAACTTATTTTTAAATTTATGTTATAAATTAGTAAATATTATTTACTAAAAGACAATAAATATTATTTACAAAAATTAAGTGTGGAACCTAAGAGCGACTGGAAAATTTTGAAAGCAGGAGTGGGAATGAAAGGAGTATATTATTTTTGTCCTCATAAGTATTAAGATGTGTGAGGGAATTAGCTGTTAGTAGGTGTTTTTTTCAAAACAAATGAGAAAATGTGAAAACAAAAATAGTTCGTTAATATAGTTACCTTGGATTTTTTTGTGGCTACCTATTAATGCAAAGTAGTTATGCATATACATAGCGTTATAGCTATGAATTGTTTGCTTTTAACAGTAGGTATTTTGCTTGAAGAAAATTATATTCATTTGGTTTTAGATTTTCAGTTTTTAAGTAATTTGAAAATTCAAAAGCAACGTTTTCAAATTTCATATTTTGAATATGGTGTATATATACATTTTATAATATTTATATTTTTATAAGGTGGATATGTAAGTAGTATCTTAGGAGATTGGCATGTAGTGCTAGGCGGTGTAATAACTTTTTTTAAATACCTAACTGGTTCTAAACAATGAAGTCAAAAATAATAAAATAAATAAATGTGATGTTTGCCTGCCATTTTTTGGAAACTTTTCGTGGCTTTTTTATTAGGTAAATGTTTTGAACGGCTTCATCAGTTTCCATCAATGTTATTATTACTAAACTGTAGGTACTTAAAACTTTTGTTTTTTTTTTTTGTAGTAAGTTTGAAAATGCCAATGAACTTATACCTACCTGAATCAATTAATGAAAATTTAAGTATTCAATATTTTTAAGGAATGCAGCACAATCCGGCTAAAATATGTTAAAGAGAAAATCATTCAGTTTTGATTTCATCAAAAACCATACTAACAATTTTTGCAAGATTTGCTAAAACATCTTATGGTGATCATGGTCGCTTCAAACAAAGAAAATAGTAAGTAAGGTACACGTATTTTTTTTCTTGCGATTAAATGAAACTATCTGGCAAGTTTAGTAGGTATTGAATCATTGGGTCGATTGAATTCAAATTTGAAAAATAAGTATCTAAGCAATTTCATACAATTTTTGTTGGTCAAAAATAGAAAATTGGAATTTTCTCAAAAATGGTCCGGCAGATTTTTATGAAATATTCCCTTAAAAATTTTGATTGCTCACTTGGGATTTATGAGGACTTTTTTTCATATGCGAATCATCCCGAAGTGAGATGTCTATTTCGACTGGATTATTATAGACTTTAATTATAAGTTCATTGAATGCCCTATAGAAGTAACTGTAAAGAAAAATAGATTGGAAAATCTACATACCTACATAGGTATTTACAGAACCAGTCGCAGCAATGGGTATAATTTCAATTCCCATAGGTAGTTATTGTAATCGATCTAACTTGTCGAATTGCAAATTTTGATATTTCTCGATACATTTCAAGGTCTATAGAATCTAAATCAAAGATTTGGTGAGAGTTGTCTGTGCGTGGGAAGTTTTTTTCGTCGTCCATATCTCAAAAACCAGAAGAGATATCGACTTCAAATAAAAATGTGTACACAGATAACAACACAGAAAGATGCAGCAAGGACTTTCAAACAAAATTGAGTGAGTGTTTTTTTACTACAACAATTCAGTTAAATTTTATATTACTTACATAATTTTACGTAATACTAAACCAGATAATTTTGAAAAGAAATCTATTAACGGGCATGTATGCATCAAGTGATCCAACATAGTAGACAATAGCCTGCTTCCAACTTTTGTTTAAACCTCTAAGTGTAAATACCATTACCTTAGAGGACACATGGTTTTTCCTCCCAAATTCTCTAAAGTCGGTGTATCCATATATAAAGTCATCCTTGACGTTATATTCCAACTCCTTTTTAATTAACATCTCGTCGAATAGTAAGACTCACTTTTAGTCCATCGATGTCATGTCCTTAGCAAAAACACTCCATTACCAAGACCGGAATCTTTCGTACGTTTCACTCTCCAAAACCCGTTTGTTTACATTGTTGTATTTGTAATTTTGACAATTAGTCCATGAATATATGTGAGCACAAATAAAAAAAAACGATGCCGTGGCTAGCGGCGTTTTGCATAGCAAAAACAAAATGGAGGGGTTAATAAGTTTTTTTCAGGTTTTTCCTTTTACTCTTTTCGATGAAAAAGTCAGTTTTAAGCTTTTATTTTGCAGGCATTTTGTGGATAGTGAACCAATGTACCTTTTTGTCTTGAAAAAAGCATGTTCAACATCAGTTTATTATAATTAATTCACTAATTTACAGTAATCACTACGAAATTCTTTAAATTTCATAATTAACCTTGAATTATTGTATCAAAGTTGCGTTCGAAGAACCATCAAGTTAAGGGTGCGACCGCAATTTTTTTATTGAATTCTAATAAATTTTCGTTAATGAACGGCCCAAATATTTTTTTTTGCAAGTAATTAAAATCTGTATAAATTTAACCAATCCAAGTATATTTATAGTTTGTTTTTAATGATTTAAGCTTGCAACTATTTTTCAATTCCATTTAAATTAATAAATATTAAATTTAAAAAAAGAGTTATAATCTAAAAATACCTTATCCATAACATTCTTGATTGATGGAAACATACATGTATTTGCTATCAAAAAAAACTATGCATCAAAGGAACACCAATTTTTTAAAAAAATAATCAGAACGATTATAGCGAACCTGTTGAATAAATGCAGAGCAAACAAAATGAAAATTTTGACATGTATCACAAAATGAAAACGTTTTAAAATCGTTCTGAATTCATGCACAACTCATTTAATAGATCAAGTAATCGACATTAATGTTTATTGTTTAAGCACAGAAGTTTTTTTAGTGAATTCCCACAGTTTAAAGAAAAATATAATTTTCATTCATTCCTTAAAAATGTTTAGTTACCAAATTTCAAGTTTACTTACTATTGTTTGAAGGGTATGTTTAGTAAAAGTGCTGCTAAAAATGAAACAAATTAATGAGTTTTACGTACATGTTTTTCTTAATATAGTAAATACTTCAATAGATTACATTTTATAAATGCAGAACATAGAAGAAAATATACATAAACAATAGTTTTCAGGTATAAAGCAGAGGTTAGTGTAGAAAAATATTTTTGAGAAAGCCAATAATATTTTAGGTATGTTCATTAAAGAAATTTCCGCTTCGGCTAACCTTCATCAACTTTTTAGAAAAAAATTAGCATTAATAGCAGCCAATTATTTCATAGCATAAGTAATTTTTCAGATTGTAAAATGTCTAGAAATTTTCATACGCTACAAAATTCGTAATTTTATGCGTAAACATAGAAGATAACATTATTTAGTCAAGAAGTATGGATTTTGGCACGTATACCATTTTTTTCTATTGGGTGTTCGGTTTCCCCATACTGGAATAAAAAAAAGTTACTTAAATCTATTTGTTGCACTCATTTAGTTGGTATTGTGTGTAAACATATTGCCTATTTCTATTCCTTAAAGATGCTTTACACAAAGCAATTTATTTTTAAAATATGGTTCCCTCAAATTTTTATTCCAAAATCTAACTACAAACAAAATTCTAACTCTAACATAGTCCCTTAAAAAGAAATTTTCAGGAATATTTCTGCAACAAACAAAACTAAACTTTGGTCTTGCAACTACCGAACTGCTTAAATGATGAAAATACTAATCTAATTGAGGAATCTGAACTAGCTAAAGTTGGCAATGGAACTTCACAAGTATGCTTCTCGTAGCATTGTCTGTACAAAAAAAATACGGAGGCACCCGCCTATTGTTTCCACCTGAACTTCTAACGTCGCCAAAAAAATGCTTTAAGCAAACTACAGCTGAAAAAATTGTCTGTTTTGTTGTTTTACAAAGTATTGAGTTACACTTTTGTCCATTTGCATTAATTATACTTAACCAGTTGCAGCGCATGTTGCGTTCGCAAATAATTTAAGTAAACAAAGTAAATAATAATAAACTAATAAATCATTAAATAATATGTATTTGGTCAATTTTATTTTATTTAATATACATTTACAACATTTGTTTGGATTGAAATTAAAAAGCTATACAAATCTTCCAATTTAAGACCATGTCAGCACTTCAGATTCTGTTGGTTAGGATTGTTTAGTTTTTGAACGCAGCCATGAAACATTCAAAATGAAGCATTTAGATGGGGCTGATTACTATAATGAAGCATTTTGATGGGCCGAAACACTAAATGTGAGAATGTGTTTGGTTTTTTGCATCATTTTACGCACACTTTCTCACATTTAGTGCTTAGTTAGCTTGTAGGCAAACCGAAATGTCAGTCTGAGATTCCGGTCTTGGTAATGGAGTGTTTTTGGTCCATAGCTTTGTCAGTGAGCAGCTCCTTCATGCTTTGGGTCAATCCTGTGGGCAAACGGATTTCTGAATACCACCGGTAAATCTTGCTTACCGATTGCAGCTTGAATCCTGCACCCGACATAAAATTGTAACATGCTGAGGACTTAAAGACCAATTTGATAAACAAATCTTTCTCTTTTGGTGCCCAGGGTGCATTCGCTTTGTGAAATAGTTGGGAGATGATGAAAGTCCTGAGTTCTTCCGAAAAGTCCTCCATATGGGCATCGAGTCCTTTCCTCAGCTGGTATTCTGGTCTCACTGCTGTTTTTGGGGTGTGTCGTTGTAACACTTGCACAAAGGTTGTGACGTTTCCGGTGATTTCACGCGCGGGACAAATTCATAGTTTCCTAAGCCGAGGGATGGCAATCGCTCCGGTATGATTTCCAAACTGAAATCGGCTGGTGGTAGGGAAAATCTGCGTACATAATTTGCAGAACCAGTCGCAGCCATACTAACGATTGATACGGCTGGACTAGAAGGAACTGGTGGAAGTGGGGCTGGATGTTGTGGAGGTAACCGTGGAAGTTGGCTGATTTCGCGTTCTGTACGCTTCCATTGTGCGAACGCACGATCTGTCGTGGGAATTCTCGGAGCAACAGCAAGTGGAGGACGAAAAGGGAAATGCCGATTTGGACAGACTTTTATAAGTAAATCTTACTTGAATGTCCTTAGCATTGAAATGGTTTTCGCAATTGAAGGAAGATTTTGCAACTTTCTTGATAAGCGAAACATTTCCATGCCGACCTTTTCTGTTCATAGCAGTTGAAATAGCAGCACATAACCATTTTTAATTTATTAATTTATATATATTTTATAAGAAAATTAAAAAAAAACAGTGAATATAATTTATTTTTAAATTTATGTTAAAAATTAGTAAATATTATTTACTAAAAGACAATAAATATTATTTACCTAAGGCGATAATTCAAGTTTATTAGAAAGCAGTAAATAATATTTTTAAAAGGCAATAAATAAAATTTCGTACAAAACAACAAAGCAGTAAATTTAAAATATAAAATATAAAAAGCGATAGATAAAAAGTGTATTGAAGTAATAAATATTAATATTAAGAAGCAATAAATATAATTAAATTAAAAGTAATAAATAAAATGCAATTAAAAGGAATAAATTAAATTTATTAAGCGCAAAAACAAAATAAACGTATATATGTATATGAATATTTATATATGAATATTTAAATAAAAAACAATAAATAAAATGAATTTAAAATCAAAAAAAGCAATACATTTAATAAAAGTTATAAATTTTATTTAGTAAAAAAGTACAATAACTAATAAAAAAATAAATAACCTACAAAAAAGATGATCCTATAAAATTAACAATTTTTTTTACTATCAAAATAAGCCAAGCTGTATTAAACCTAATATCACTACTACAAATTATTTTTATTTTAAAAATGTGTTTTCAGAAAAAGCGAATAAAATTCTAATACAGAGAAAATTACCTGAAACACCTTGTTTTTAAAATAAACTAAAATGCTATGCAGCAATTTTTGAATCCTATTAAATCAAAAAAAAACTGCACTTTCTATTAAAATTTTAAAAACAAACTTCAATCACTACCTACAATTTCACTTCCTGTTTTTAAAATAAAAAGTAGTTTTAGCTTTAAACCCGTATGTAAAGCTTATAAAAACAACATACTGAAAACCCCGCACTTTCTATCTATCAAAGTTTGAAAAATAAACTTAAATTACTAGCTAAAATTTCTGTTCTGTTTTTGCTTTTAAAATAAAAGAAAATTGTATTTTGATTAAAAACACACACCGGTCTTATAAGTATATAAACAAATATCAACTACACGTGTAAGAAAACCCCACTTTAATTAGAATTTAAAAACTTAACTACCTATGATGGTACCTAAAATTTCACTTCCTATTTAATATTCTAGTTTATTTATTTATTTATAAGTTTATTCTAAAAGTTTGCTACAGTTTTTTTGTTTATATCTCTACCGACAGACTTTATTTATATAAATTTAATATAGGTATATAATATATGCTAGTAGTTTAAAAAAAAAAACTAGTCTAAACAATTTACACAATTCACAAATTTGACCGATTTTACTATTATTTCGGAATCACCAGACAAAACCGCACAACAGCCAAGGTTGAAATTTTAAAAGTTTTGAATTTGAATTGATTAAAGGAAACAAATCAATTTTAAATATAAAGAAAAAACGCTACAATTTGCATTCGAAAGAAATAGGACAGGGCTGCCACTTTTAAACGTGAATTTAATAAAATCATTTACTAGTAATTTAAGATTTTTTTTTTCATTTCACCTTATAATGGCGTAGATACCTACAAATATACGATTATTCATTTACGTGAACTAAAATTTTATTTTAATGTTTCCGTGAACTACCGTAGATTTTAAATTTTAACGTATAAAATTTAAAACCCTTTTCAAGGAAATTCAGATTGTTCTAAAATTTGTTATATTACATAAAATATGTTTCACACTTAAAATTAAAGGAATTGTTATTTTTTTTTAAGGGAACAAACAGTTTTATTAAATATAATTTCAATCTTCACCTGAACTTAATTCTAAATTAACCTGAATTATGTTAAAAACTTCATATGAACATAAATGGATTTTTAAAATAAAATAAATTATTACTGTAATTTGTACCTACATACATGATTGCGTATTGTCTATGCTTAAGAAATAGAAAACATTAATCTAATATTTTTCGTTGCATTTCTAAAACTATCCAACATCGTAAAGGCGATATAATATCTATCTACCTATATTTATCTACTATATAAAAATAAGTCGGGTTTTCCTTCCTGACGCTATAACTCCAGAACGCACGAACCGATTTCCATGGTTTTGCATTCGTTGGAAAGATCTCGGGCTCCGTGAGGTTTATAGCAGACAAAATTCAGGAAAAATTTCAACAGAAAAGCGGTGAACTCCGTTTAGTTTCCCATAGAAAGCTATTGTAAAAGTTCCGATTTGTGAAATTGAAATATTCTAAACCAAAGCTTACTTTTGGGAACCTTTTTTAGTCAACCATATCTCTAGAAACCTCAGAGATATCGACTTCAAATAACGTTTGTATTAAAGACAATAAGAAAAAAATGCAAAAACCACTTTTAAAAAAATTTCATAGAGCAATTTAAGAAAAAAGTGAAACATTTGGTTGACCCCAAATCCATATACATACATAGAGTAAGTGCGGCAAATGTGGCCTACGTGGTTAATATGGCCTATAGCGGTATTTCCCAAACCGCAAGCCGGAGCGAAAAAAAAATTGTTGCATTACGAACACGTTCAAACCGGTTTAGCCTCAGTCTTTCGTGCTTAATGTGGGGCTACGGTTGTGACAGATATACGGGCACTTTGTTTTTTTTTACCTTTGGTTGTAATTTTTTGGTAAGTTTTCTTAAGTGTTTTAACATTCAATTTTGAGTTAAATTGGTAACGTCTTTTTTAAATTAAATTATGTTTAATATTTTCTTAACATATGTGGTATCATGGTTTAAAAAAAAATTATAAAGTTTATATATATGGCCCACACTGAGCCATATTTAACACCAGGTAGGACATATTTGCCGCAATTTTTTTTAATATGATTTATGAAGTTCCTTTAAGTTTCTGTTTTTAACTTTTTGTTATTATTCTTTTTTTAGTTAAAGTTTTTAAAAGCTGAATTAAAAATGTTTTGTTAGACTATTTAAAAAAAAAAAATGAATTAGACTTAAATTTATGGTTTTATTTAAAAAAATGTTAAGGGTGGGCCATATTTGCCGCACTTACTCTACATATATAAAATTCTGCATTACACATTTTGAGCAAATTTGTTATAATTTCGAAAAAATCAGTTATCTTTTTTTTTTAAATCAACAAGTGTATTCACAGAACTTAAGATTTAGATTTATTTTAGATTTATTTATTTCTTATAATTTACTCAGTAAGATACAATATCTTATAAATTAGAGTAAACATCAGTACCTTAATACTATAAGTATATTCATTATACAATTGCTTAAGTGACATTTGATATTTAATTCAAGAACAAAATGAAAGAAAATCCTTTTTATATCATAAGTATCTTAAACATTGGAAAAGGAAAAATAATTAAGCATATCCTTAAATTATTAAAAAATTAATATAAAAAAAAAAACAAATAGAAAAATTATCATCATCAAAATCTCTCAAAAAATTCTCTGAGCACTCCTCGAAACCGGGTCGTACAGCTTATCACCCTAATAGAACGAGGGAGTGAATTCCATAATCGAAAAGCATACACATAAAACTGTCGTTCAGATACTAAATATGAGCAGTGTTGCCATAATCTCAAATTTCATAATGCTAGATTTCTAATTTTATAATGCTAGATCGTATGGGAGCTCAAAAAACAAAATGCTAGATTTTAAAATCCATATAAAACGTCCATATCGATGATTAAAAAACAAACATCTTAAAAAATGCAAAATAATATTTATTTTCACATACAAATACCTAACAAACATAGGTATATAAAAAAAAAAAAAACAAAAACAAAACAAAATTAATTCAAAAAAAACAAAACTTAAAGGCTTATATGTAAATAGGTATTAACAGCACAATGTTTTTAAGTATAGGAACATGTTTTATAGTTAATTATTTAATTTTAAATCATTTAGACTTATCACATTCTTATTTGTTTCCAAATATGATATAATCAAATCAATCTTTTGAAATCAATTTTGGCATTCAAGAATGCAAAACTTAAAATTACTAATGCCAGAAAAGCATTTAGCATTATTTTAAAATTTCATAATGCTTTTCTCTTCTCTATATTGCTAGATCTAGCATTAATAATGCCGTTATGGGAACACTGAATATGAGCAGCGTATTGGGATAAGGTCACAAGATCTACTAGATTGTGAGAAAATAATTTTATTAAATAGGTATTCCGGTTGACGTGATTGTAAAACATTATGAAGCAAGGTTAAAGTTCTGTGTTTGAATAGATTTTCCAGAGTGATGCCGTATAAAGATTTAGAAAAGTGAGATATGTGGTCATATTTCCTAAGCCCATAAACATAACGTGCTATGCTATTGAACGCAACGTTAAGTCTGCGCTTGTGCTCATAGTCACAGTTACTGAAAACTTCACAACAAAAAAGCATAACTGGAACGATTAAGGTCTTAGCTAACATAGATCGGGTTTTCAATGGTATTAAATAATGAGAAGTCCAAAGCATACGAAGACCTCCATACACCTTTCCTAACGTTAGTCTTATATGGTCATTCCAATTTAAAGTTTTATTAAACGTTACTCCTAAATTTTTCGCCGAATCAACGAAACCAAATGCTGTATTATTCAGATAAATTGTCGGAAAATAGGAAGTGTCAATATTGATTCTGGAAATTACTAAGCACTTCGATTTTTTAGGATTCAAACAAAGGTCGTTTTTACGGGACCAGAGAACTATTTTATCCAAATCCTCATTTACTTCGTATGCGCCATTCTCCAGCATTCCAAGTGAAAAATTATTATATAATTGTACATCATCCGCATACATGTGCAAGGAGGAGTTCAGCGAACAGGAAGGTAGATCATTTATATACATAGAAAACAACAGAGGGCCCAAAATAGAGCCCTGAGGAACACCCCTACACAAAGGAAGAAATGAAGACATCGAGTCGTTAGCATACACTGCCTGGGACCTATCAGTTAAATAAGAAAGAATAAGTTTTGCTGATTGTGATGTGAAGCAAAACTGATTTTTAAGCTTTTTACAAAGTGTGATACGATTTACGGTGTCGAATGCCTTAGAGAAATCTAATAGAGTTAGAATGGTAGCCTTATTATCATCGACAGCCACTCTTATGTTTTCCACAATCTCAATTAAGGCTGTGGTACAACTATGCTTAGGTCTAAAACCTGACTGATTGATGCATATCACTCCAATGGCACTAAGAAAACCCCTTATTTGTATATTCATTAGTCTTTCCAAAGCCTTGGAAAGGAATGGTAAAATAGATATGGGTCGGAAATCATCACATTCACGATTTTTAGGAATAGGTATAACCTTGGCTTGTTTCCAAGCCGCGGGAAATGTACTGGTCATAAGAATAGAGTTGAATATATGAGTTATGTATTTCAGTACATAGGGCAGTATGGCTTTCAAAAAAACTGGATGCAGGCCATCAACACCGACGGAGGTAGACTTTATGGCTAAGATGCTTTCTAAAACGTCAGTTTCATCAACGGAAGAGAAACTAAAACCAGACCAAGAAAGTCCGTTTGACGGTGTTTCAGATAGTTGTGACTCATCCATTTGGTTCTCAGAGTATGAGCCATTTAATGTAGTGAATTTGTGGTTAAGTTCATTACAATTAATTGATGTAGCTTTTTTGGTCATTTGCTTACCAACACCAATTTCTTTGAGATTTTTCCAGAGCTTCTCTTTGGCAAGAGAAGGGTCTAATTTAGGAGCATAAAATCGTTTTTTGGATTCACGTATTTTGCTAATTACCTTATTTCTCAGAACTTTGTATATATTATACAATTCATCAAGCCTAAAAGTCTTCCAGCGTCTGTATGCTAGGTTACGTTCTCTTACTAGAGACTTAATATTGTTATCAAACCAAGACTGGTTTTTATTACGACATTCTTTTGTAACAAGAGGGACATGTGAATTGAAGAGATAATTTATATTAGTATGAAGAAATTGTACTTGGTCATCAACAGATAACATACCATATATTTGAAACCACTCAATTGAATTCAAATCATATTCTAGCTGCAGTTTGTCAACATTGTTGAAATCTCTATAGCTAAACGTAGAAGATGATTGCAGAGGCCAACATTCAAACGTTAGGTAAATTAGATCGTGGCGAGAGAAACAGGAAGCAGAAAGTTGGTCATAAAGAAGAACTTTATATAAATGACTCACAAAAAACATATCCAGTAAGGTACTATTGTCTCTTGTAAAATGAGTTGGGCTTATAGTGTTTAAGTGATTTCATACTATCCGTGAGCTCAAAGCATCTGAGAACGTTATTATTAAAATCTCCCGCAACAATGACGAAAGGTGATACAAAAGATAACTCATCAATTACTGAAAACAATGGTGCTAAATCAATATTAGTATGTGGACGATAAACTGATCCCAACAGAATTTTATTGTTGTTACATTTTAACTCAATGAATATATACTCAACTGCACTACCTGGAGGACTCTTACGTATTAACCTGCAATTTAAATGATTAAGTGCAAAAACTGCAACGCCCCCACCTTTACGACCGCTTCTATCGCAGCGAAAGACATTATAACCCTCCATATCAACTACAGAATTACTAGACAACCAGGTTTCACAAACACAAATTACGTCAATTTCAGAATTTACGAACAAATATCGGAACTCGTCCAACTTGGGACTTAAACTTTGAGCATTAATATGACAGACCTTAAGCCCAGAACGCTGTCCACCCAAAACGCGAATCATTGATCGAGTAGAATCAAAACAACTATCGAAAACATACTCCCTATTACTATTGTTAGGATATGGATTAATCATTATTAAAAAAGTTTAAAAGACATGGACCCATGTTGGTCCAGTACAAGGGAAAAGTCCTAAACTGCATGCCCAGATTAAGAAGAAAGCTCAGAAACGGATAGAAGAAGATGATGATGATAAATTTATATTTTACAATATTGAGATTCATTATTTACAAAAAAAAAGAAAATTTATATAAAGAAAAATAAAGAAAGATTGAAATATGAGTTAATGGAAAAGAAAAAAAGAAAGAATAGCAGAAGGCTTTATAATATAGTATTAGAAAGAAAATATGTATTATTTATAAGATAAGTGCAAGTTATCGTAAGAAGTGAAGCTTCAGACAAAAAAGAATAGCGGAAGGCTTTATAATATGATATTAAAAAGAAATAGAAAAAAAAATTAATGTTTACTATCGATGGCTTAGGTTCGTCTTGTTAATCAGCTGTTCTTGTTGTCATCAATGATTTCGTAGCAATATCAGTCAGAGCATCAATGTTCTCTACCAAAAGAGCTTTATCGTTGCGGTTCTTTTTAACGTAAACAAATCCTCTCATTGTAAACGCCGAAAACAGTTTACCATCATTTTTTATCTTAATTGCGCTCTGCAAAATTGATCTGTTTTTAGTTGTTAGACATTCGTGCATAAACACAGGGCAATCAGAAGAATGTCCAAAGTCGCGGAGACAGAGTGCTTTTTTTGTTTTAGTGCGGTGGTTGGCTATCGATCGAAGTACAGTGCCTTTGTCGCGTGGTGAAAGAAATTTAACTATCACAGGTAGATTTGGTGTTTCAGTTTTAGTTTTTAGACGGAAAATATCGCGAATATTTAATGGTTTTAAATCTATACTTTGAAACAAGTGATTAAAAGTCAATTTTAGATTCTCGTTCGGCAGCAGGGGAAGACCATGTATAAGAGCATCACTCTCGGTTTCCCTGTATTGGTGCAGTTCTTCATTTCGATCAATACGGGCGATAATCTGTTGAAGTGCGTCATCATGTAGTTTTAGTTGTTCTTTCAGTGCCATATTTTCTTTCTTAATGACGTCAACTTCGGTGAGCTTAGTCTCGAGTGTTTTAATGCGGTTATTGACGTCATCGATTGAACACTTAATTTGAGATATGTCCGTTTTAATTTTCGACGTTATTCTCTCTTCGAAGTCTTGTATTTTTGTTGAAAGGAGTGAAACGATGTATTCACTTTGTTTACGAAGAGCTTCGTCAGAAAGTGACATTTCAACAAAGTGGTTTTCCGAAGAGAAATTGATCGGGTGTTTCGGTGTAACTTGTTTACTATTAACCAATGAAGAATTGTTTGCCTGTTTTGGATCTGGAGACTGCTGCTTTTTACCTGGTGATGATGATAGAACTTTTCTATTTCGTTTTGAAGACATGTACTCGTAATGTATGTATGTGTGTATGATATAAGAAATGTGATGTATGGTGTTGTAGCGTGAGGTTTATTTATTAAATTCAGCAGTTGAGAGAAGTTTGCAATTTAAGAGAACAAATTAGTTGTACTTTGTAATTTTTTAATTTATTTTATCTCGCAATATTTCAATTTTAATGTCAAAGTCAGGGAAAAAGAAATAAATATTTTTTCGGTAAAATAAAAACTTTGGTTCAGTTTATGTATTTTATTTCAGTTTTTACACAAAAAGTTTATAGTGCTCTTTTAGAAAGAAAAAACTTGGTACGTTTAAAATAAACGCTTGAATAAATCGAATTATAATTGCCACTTAATCGCACACGTCCACTCAGCAACACATACTTAGCTCTATAAGCGAAGAAAGACAAAATATATTAAGAGAAAATGCCCGATTGAGACAACGCGTGAGCACACGAAGATCATTGGCATCATACAATCGCTTGGCATTCCAATATGATCCCACATCACTACAGTGATGATGACAATTTAGATATTGGACCAATGACGACCGTATGCCGATATTGCAATGCGCTAAAGTTCAAAAGAGAAACGGTTGGATTGTCGCATGTACACTGTTCATCCTAGAAATGATGAATGTTTTTATTTGTGACTGCTGTTGGTAAATGTAAGAGGACCAAAATCATTTGCGCATTTGAAAACTGTGAATGGCCACCAATGCCAAACATATCGAGAAGCATGTCAACTATTGGGTTTGCTGGAGAACGATTCTTATTGGGATTTAACACTTGCGGATTCAGTTGTTTCATCAAATGCGTACCAAATACGAACGCTGTTCGCAATTATCATCACCACATGTTTCCCTTCACAACCAATTCAGTTAGGGAACAAATACAAAGAAGGCATGAAGATATCTTACTTCGCTTGCGCATTCGAACGAATAATCCCGACATGCAAATAACCGATGAAATCTACAATGAAGGAATAATTCTGATTGAGGATCAATGCTTGACTATTGCAAATAAGCTACTGATTGAAGTAGGAATGATTGCGCCAAATCGATCGATGCACGATGCATTGAACCAAGAATTAAATCGAGAGCTGCAATACAATGTTGATACATTGCAGGAATTCGTTCGAAATAATGTGCCGTTGCTGAATGAACAGCAAAAACAAGTATACGAAACATTAATGCAAGCGGTGGACAATAATACTGGTGGTCTATTCTTCCTGGACGCACCTGGAGGAACAGGGAAAACATTTGTCATTTCATTGATTTTGGCCACTATTCGATAAAGATGTGACATAGCTTTGGCGTTATCATAATCTGGAATTGCGACAACTCTTCTAGATGGAGGTCGTACTGCACATTTTGCGCTTAAGTTGCCATTCAATTTAAACACAATTGATACTCCAACATGGGAAAATTTTTGATGCAATGCAAGCTCATTGTTTGAAATGAGTGCACAATGGCACATAAGAAATCACTTGAAGCACTTAACTTCACACTGAAGGATCTTCAACGAAGTAACAACATCTTTGGCGGCTTGATGATATTGTTGGCAGACGTTGCCAGTAATTCCCCGTGGAACACCTGCAGATGAATTGAATGCTTGCCTGAAGGCATTACTTTTGTGAAATAACGTAAAAACATTATCGCTAATCACTAATATGAGAGTTCAACTTCAAAATGATCAAAGTTCTGCACAATTTTCCAAACAATTTTTAGCTGTTGGAAATGGAAAAGTGTCAGTTGATGCGACAACTGGATTAATTACTCTTACCAACGACTTTTGCCGATTTGTAGACTCTCAATTAGCTCTTATTGAAAATTTTTTCCCAAACGTTAATGAGAATTATCAGAATTATGCTTGGTTTAGTCAACGAGCAATTCTCGCCTCAAAGAATAATGATGTACACGCACTGAATTTCACCATTCAATCAAAAATCGCTGGCGATTTGGTGACATACAAATCCGTTGATTCCATAACAAATCCGGTTGATGTAGTAAATTATCCAACTGAGTTTTTGAACTCTCTGGAGTTACCAGGATTTCCACCACATAACTTGCAATTTCAAAGTTAGTTCAGTTATTATGATATTGCGTAATTTGAATCCACCGCGATTTTGCAACGGTACTCGACTTGCGGTGAAAAGACTTATGCCGAATTTGATTGAGGCAACCATTATTAACGGAAAATACGCAGGTAAAAATGTATGTATTCCTCGAATACCAATGATTCCGACTGATTTTTCGTTTGACTTCAAACGATTGCAATTTCCGGTTCGCCTTGCGTTCGGAATGACAATTAACAAGTCGCAAGTCCAATCGCTTAGTGTTTGCGGGATAAATTTAGAAAATCATTGTTTTTCACATGGGCAGCTATACGTTGCGTGCTCACGAGTTGCGAAACCATCCGCTTTGTTTGTGTTAACGTCAGACCAAAAAAACAAAAAATGTGGTTTACCAAAGAGCACTTCAATGAAACGGATAATTTGCGGACAAGTATAACGCTTCGATTCAGTATTTACTTTGCATTCACTTTCATTTTTTCCTTAGAGAAGTTCAACGAAATTACACTTCATTTTTGTAATCGAAATGAATTCATTAATGTTGTGAAATGAAATAAAATGTTTCCTTTTAAAATATAAAACAAAAAAAAAATAATTTGTCTTCATCTTTTAATCCCCAAACGAAATGTTACAAAAAACGAAGCCATCTGGTGGCGAAACGGAGTTCGCCGGGTTTGCTAGTCCTTAATAAAAACAAACAATAAATATCATGATGGTCATGAGCATTTTTTGAATTTTCTTTCTCATTGCCATTTTAGTTGAATTTAAAAAAAAGAAGTACCTACTTAAAGTTTCAAATTTGGAACCGAAAATAGTTTGTACTATCAATCCTTTGTTTAGCGTTGTTGATATTTTTGAGTATTCCTCAATACCTACCAAGCAAAAGAAACACATTATACATCTTTGTATAGAATATGAATTGAAAAATAATAACAAAAATGCCTTTCCGTTGACTCCCTCCAACTATCGCTAAATTTGTATAAATTCTTCTATATCTTCATTTTTTTAATTATCTGGAAAATTATTATTCTATATTGGAATTCTCGCTCATTCTTCCTTACCGCAATACATTCCACACGTCAAACATCTGGAACAAAATCTTTAGGAAGGTCATCAAAAGATGTCATGCCGAACGATTCTCTATATAATAGAACTATTTTGATATATATATAATGTACAATGGTTCGATCTTCCAGTCTGAAAAAATATTAACAAAAGAGTTGTACTCCCGACGTAAAGAATCAGCTGCTTGGTTAGCTTTGTGAGCTAACGCCTTTTATGTTGTACCGTAAAGCATCTTGCACATGAGCTACGAACTACGAACCGTGGATGTTCGCATATTTTGACTTTTCTTTCACATGAGCTTTATTTCTATTCGCAGACAGCGACAAAACGAATTACCCTTTTCTACATATTTTCCTCAGCCATGATCTTTCACACAACAACAAAACAAGAGTGGTATAATTTTGAGGTTATGTTGCGCGCGAACAATTTATTCGTTGCAGTGTGGATGGTATGTGGAACGCGAATAGAGTTTGACAGTTCGTAGCAACCACACTGCAATTCGTTACTACCAAACTGTTTTTACAAAATTTTCCTGTTTTAAAGAACAAAATGCAAATTTTATTATCCTAACATTAGTGTCAATTAGTTTCTTATAATTTAAATGTGTTTTTGTCTGAAATTGACTTTTTGAAATGTGTAAAATCACGTTTGTTCGTCGAATCATTCGTTGTTCGCTCTCATGTGCAAGGCTCTTAACTACTATCGTCGGTCGCTTAGAATACATGTGTTGGCATGCATAAGAGCTCACCGCAGTTGATCGGCACTAGCGAACACCTTTTCACTTAGCGCAATGAAATAAGTTCGATCATTGTATATGTATATATTTGAATAGTAATATGATGGAACACAAAATTGTGTTACGGAAGTCGGGCGGTGAGGGCGCTGTCTGTACAAAAATTAAGTGTGGAACCTAAGAGCGACTGGAAAATTTTGAAAGCAAGAGTGGGAATGAAAGGAGTATATTATTTTTGTCCTCATAAGTATTAAGATGTGTGAGGGAATTAGCTGTTATACTCTGTCCAACAAAAATTGTCAGTACACGTCTTATGGGAGAGCTTTTTTCTTGCAAATGGTGCCAGTCAGTGGTTTTATTCCCTTTTTACCTACTGAAAAAGAAAATTCAACCACTGACTTACACATAAATTGTTGTTGTAATTACGCTTCGACGAGCGTACATCCCCACGACCTTTACCATGCGCAGCCAAAGCCATCGAGAAAGAACTAATAGAGAGAACCAACTTCGACGGTTGCTCTCTTTTTGCCTACAAGCTGTGATTTGGCCACCAACTTGCATATGGGTGATTATACAAAAGTTGGGTAACTTTTGAGGATATTTTGTTTACGATAGTTTTTAAATCAAACTTCTATAAATTCGGGTGTATATGATAGCTAATCTAATTAATATATTGTTCCCAATCGGGCCAGTCACTTTTTTGAGTACATTGTAAGATATTTAAAAATTTCAGAATTTGACTGCCAGAGGACTGACGAGTATACACAGTTTTGAAAGTATTATAATGAAATTAAATCAAATTAGTAAAAATTTAATAATGATCACTTAAAATCACTTAGAAACAATTAAAAATAATTATTTATATGTAATACTAGGAGAAAATACTACATCAGTTTTCAAAACAGACTTTTGACATTTAACGTAACGCTATTCACTTATCTTTTACTACTTTCACATAGTTTTACTAAATATTTCAAAGTAATCAACAAACAAAATCTAACAATATTCATCTTAAAAGTACTAATGATCAAGAAATGAAGAACAATAACCATTTACCTGACACAGAACGGACGCCACACTACTGACGAAAAAGACGAAATTTGAGATTATAATCTGGACTAATGTTTTTTTTTTGTAATTTCAAATATCAACAAACTACATTTTAACAAATCAAAGTCTAATACGAATAAATAAAAATAAACTTTAGATTAACAAAAAAATAACTACTCACCATAAAACTGACGTGTTGACTGGCTAAGCACGTGTATAGACAACAAACATAACCCAAACTGTGGTACAGTTATGGTGGCCGTTAAATTGTGCGACCCGCAACTTAGGTACTTTATTACCAACATTAAAATTCAAAGTGGGATTTGACGTTGAGTCGGCGATATTTCGCACGAATTTTAAATTTAAATAACACACAAGAAACTGACGAATAAAACTGAACACAAAATTTCTTATTTTTTTAAATAAAGTGGAGAACACTTCATTAAGAAAGTTGTAGTATATATTAAACTATATACGTCGCAGATTGTATTAATTTAATAAGTTTTCTCAAATCAATGATAATGTTTAATGGACAGTCACTTAATGGTTGGTTTTCAGGGTTGTGACATGCCAGAGGACTGACGTTTTAAGAACTAATTGTGTTTTTTTAATAACTTGTATTCAAAATGAAGAACTGAAATTGGGTGACTAAATAAAGGTCTTTCCATTGTTTTAAAATAAATTGCAATCTCAATAAAATATAATCAGACTTTGTATATATTGGTTGATGACATCGAGTTACCCAACTTTTGTATAATCACCCATATGTATTAACTCTATATAAAAAAAATGTGGGGAACAAATACTTATGCAAGTTTGGGCACATACTCACCACGAGAGAGAAAAAACTATTCTCTCTTTTCTCTCTGCTCACCACCTTTTAAAAATGACGACCACCTTTGAAAAATGGCGGATGTAGTCAGCTGTTCAGAGGTGTTCAAAGAAAATTCAAAATTGTGTATGAACAACTTTTTGGTACTCTCATTGTGTTCGTTTGAGAGTAATATCATTCGAATATGAAGTGAAATTAATTACTCTTGCTAGGTGCCAGAACAATGAAGATTTAGAAACAATTCTAAATTACACATTTAGATAAATATTAGTTAGTTATTTGAAGCCAGTTTTAATCATTAAGTAAGTAAAACAAATTAGGTGGTGCAACAGTCCAATGAGAATTAGGACCTAAAAACATAAAACTCTGAAAGCACTACTACTATTATTTGTATTATTAGCTGAGTTTATGCGTTTGATTTTCGCTCAGACCGTTGAAAGATGCAAAAAAACTCAGATTTGTTTCAATTTTTAGAGTTTATCGACTTAATTTTGTCGATGCGAGAGTTGCAGGAACATTGAAAACGAGAATTACAGAATGTAAACATGGAACATTGAAAACATTTTTATATACTCATCTCTTTTTTCCATTCCTATTTTATTTGTGTGTACTCGTTGTTTTATTTTCTTTACATTACTCACGACATTTCCAAAATGCTGAAAATAAGTGATTTAAGTAGACACTAAATAAAAAGACCGTCAACTTGTTACTTCTGTTGCCAATTTTCATTGCATAAGATTTGTGAATAGGTGATAAGCTATTCTTACTGCTTTCCCCTAAGGTAGTCTGTTGCTTTTAAAGGCTTATGTACATAAGCCGAAAAGTACTTTTGTACAAAAGTAAAAATATTTGTTCAGTGGTTTTGTGAAAAGAATATACAAATTTGTTCTTCAACCAAAATTTATGTCTTATGCATCATTTTTTTAAGTTTTCCAGTTCTAACTATTTATATCTTATCTTTCAGTTATATAGCGACAAGGAAAAATCTGTCAGGGAAAGTTCTAACTAAAGTTTTTTCTGAAAGTGCATTGTGGCTTATTCATAGATGTTTGCTAAACTTTTTAGGCTATTCATAAATAAATGCAAATCAAAGTTAAGGGCTAAACCTGAATAACTATAAACATAGAAAATGCTGTGTTCAAGTAATTATTATCACAGCCAAATTGTATAATTGATTTTTATGGTGTATACAAAAGTTGAAAAAGTAATTTATGACAAATAAATGTTACGTTAACACTAAGTTCCAGAAAATATCGATTGATACCGCAATTGCAGAAGATATGGATATTTTATATAAATATTCCCGGTAAACTATAGAACTTTATTATTTTCGCCTTTTATAATTCAATGTAAGATAATTCAATGCAGTATATTTTAGATAATACAGTAGTTAAGTTAATAGTTAAGGTATTACTATTGAAATAAACATAACATTCATTTATAAAAAACATGTACTCGTTCATATATACAAATAAAGTCTAATCTAAAAAGCCTTAACCTTGTTAAACACTTTCTGCACACATCCTTTCTTGTTTTGGTTGTTCCTGCCATCTATCTGTAACTTAGAGAAAAAGAAGAAATTCACCACGAACTACCGGTATAACTTCTTCCGTTATTTATTGACAAACAAAAATGTTTTGCTAGAATTAATTTAAATTATAGGAGTATTTTTGTAGATATAAAAACGACAAGATGTTAGCAAAATTAAAAAAAAGAAATTCATGAGAATTACAAATATTATAATGAGACTTTAAAAAACATAGCCTTCTTGGCTATCAATAAACAAAAATGAGAAATGTCGCATTTCCCGGAAATGATGTTATTTTGTGTACTCTCCCCCGAGGTGAAAACATGTATACACCGATACGAATTCAACACGCTATAAAAAATGAGATTAAGAGGTTTCGAAGGGACGGAGACGAGGAACTTTGGCTCTCTTATTTAGTTTTTTCTCTCTGGTCCAGGTGGTTTGTGATTCCACACCAAAAACCCATGATATGGTGTCGATTTTTTTATTTGTTTTGAAATTAGATTTGGGTACAGAATTCAATCTGTCAGAAAACAGCCGACATGTATAAAATGTGTGTATGTATTAATATAGAGTCTTAAACGTTACGTGACACAGCCATCGTTTTGTTAAGTGTTTTTGAAAACGATTAAAGATAAAAATTTAAGTCATTTACAAACAACTTAAATATTTAAGCAAACTTAGCTAAATATACTCTAAGAGAAGTTTTAAGAAAATCTAATAATAATGAAATCTAAGAAGAAGTTTAATTTGTATTCTATTACATATATCTGTTTCTATTTTATTTAATGAAAACATTATGAACACAATAAAATATCCGTTGCGTCATTGCTAAAATAAAACGTATTTCGAACAGTTAACTTTAACTTCTGACGAAACCAAAAATTTAGTCGTTATTGCGAAACGCCCATTTTGCCCAAAATTTGAATAGCTTTATTTAATAGATTCCACTATTACTCGTTTTAAACTAGGAATTATTAAAACGAGTAGAAGCACTTACACCACCGTCTTTACGCCACGTCAAACAAATCCTTATTTATAAAATATTTTATTACCCGTTTTAATTATGCATTGGATACATACGCCCTGCTTATGTCACATATTGTATTAAAAAAGTTACCAATCAACTCTGGTTATCATAAATGGAGTGCGGTTCTGAAACCCCCTACGAGAACTGTATGGCCATATAAAAAAGGCAACTGGGACGGTCTCTGCGATTTCTTTAGGAACTTTAACTGGTCACTATGCTTCCTCGATAGTGATGTGGATTCCAGCGCAGATATGGTTACAAAGTTACATAATTCTGTGTTTCGAGCTGTAAGGAGGTTATTAGGATCAAATATGTAAATTTTCGGATTTATAAAACAACCCCACTGAGGAAAACTGGAATAAGCTCAAACAAGATAGAAAGACCTGTAATGGACATATTCGACGCATTAAATTTTTACGTGACCAGAAATTACTGAAAAAAATACTACAATGTCCCAAAGGTAGTAAACATTTTTGGTCGTTTGTAAAAAATGTGTGCAACAATACGTCATCGTCAGTTCCTATGCTCGTTACCAATGACACTCCTTTATTAAGATCGATTGATAAGGTCAATTTGCTTGCAGCACAGTTTGCTGTTGATTCGATGCTGCCAATGAGTGATATGACTCCGTCTGTACTTGAAAGCGTAAACAATTCTATGGGACGAATCTTCTTTCGCACTCGTACAGTTGATAAATTACTAAAAGATCTTTACATTCACAAATCCTTTGGCCCGGGTAGTATCCCCGCTATTGTTCTGAAGAGGTGTTCTTCAATGCTGGCAAAACCACTGCGTAAGCTTTTCCTTCTGTCCTATTCTACAGGTCTCTTTACGAGTGGATTAAAAACAGTATTTGTCTAGCCTGGCCCTAAAAAACGCGAATCCTCCTCACCCTCTAACTATCTTCCAATTGCACGTAAGTCCCTTCATTCCAAGTTCATGGAAACACTGATCAATTTTACGCTAAAGAAATATCTTGAAGAACGAAAGCTTCTTAATGACCCCCAGAACGGGTTTCGTAGCAATAGATCCACTGGTGATCTCATGGTTTATCTCACCGAACAGTGTAACAAATCCTTACATCGTTTAGGAGAAAGTAAGATTATTGCACTTGATATTTCAAAGGCATTTGATATGAGTTTGGCATCAAGCTCTCTTATCGAAAATGCGTGGATTTGGCATTGATGAATTTCTTCTTCCTTGGGTTAGTAATTATCTTTCTTACCGCTCAAAACAAGTTGTATTGGATGGTTTAAAGTCTGAAATTTACAAAATATATACTGCTGTTCCCCAGGGCACCGTTTATCCTCCGACTCTCTTCCTGATATTCATTGACGGTCTCTTGTCTGCCTCTTTTAATCCATTAATCTTTGGTTTTCTTCTCTTCCTGGAAGCACTAGCCACTTATCGGTATCGAAATTTATAATATTATTTGTATATTTAGATTTGAGAATTTATAATAACTTGGATTTATTCTTAAAATAACAGAGTCGAAAATTATTAATCGGAATCCATAATTCGTGACCCCGTGTTCACGTATACAAAACTTACATATCATTACGATGCTGAACGACGATTAGCCTTTATCCATGCTGGATAAAACTAAGGAAAAACTAACAGAGCAAAAACCAAGAAATCGAATGCCATCAGAGACGATCACTCGTGTTCCAATTAGAATATCTCCTTTCTAGCACGCAAAACCACAGATATGGTTGACTTAAATTGAAGCTCTGTTCCAAAATAACAAAATTAATGGATGTACTGCCAAATTGAATACAGTTATTGGGGCTATAGAGTCTCAAGATCGTAAGTTGGTCTCTGATGCCATACTGCAACCACCCACTCAAAACAAATACTTAAACTTAAAAAAAGTAATAATGCTCGGTGACTCCGAGCATTAATAAATTGAAGCTCAGTTCCAAAATAACAAAATTAATGGATGCACTGCCAAATTGAATACAGTTATTGGGGCTATAGAGTCTCAAGATCGTAAGTTGGTCTCTGATGCCATACTGCAACCACCCGCTCAAAACAAATACTTAAACTTAAAAAAAGTAATAATGCTCGGTGACTTCGAGCAGCAAAAAATAAAAAAATTACTTTCAAAAGTGGACCTCGGAGACAAGAAGCTCTTTAATGAACTCAAGGAGCTAGAAGTTCAAATAACTGATGAGTTTCTTAAATCACTGTGGCTGCAATGTTTGCCAGCTCAATTCCGATCAATATTACAAGCTTGCAACTAAGAGATTACTGCTCTGTTGAAACTAGCCGACAAAGTCATGGAAGTTGGTGATTTTCCACAAACCTCACAGATTAATGCGGTGCAATGATTACCATCCAATGCATCATCAAACGAAATTTCCTTACAACAACTCCAGTAAATTTATACTATACAATAACTATAAACGGTGAAGCAGGAGTTCAAACTCTCAACGATCTTATGCTGAACGAAGTATTCTGCTGGTTTCACAACAAATTTGGGAGCGAAGCAAAAAAGTGCCACGAGCCATGCATTTTCAAAAAAGAGCCCAACAACTAAATACGACTCCGTAGGCCAGAGGTTCATTAAGTAAACAACCCATTGATCAACAGATATTACATTTGTTTACGATACGACATCTCAACATAATATTTTTTATCGACATCTCTGTTGTACCACCTTCGTACCGCGATCGATTTTCATCTAAAAAGAAAACACTCTTGCGGCAAATGGTAGTAAAATAAAAACATATGATGAGAGAATGTTGACATTAGATTTGGTTGTAAGATGTGCTTTTCCATGGACTCTTATTGTAGCTGATGTGATATCACCGATCATTGGGACCGATTATATTAGGCATTTTGGTATCGTCATCGACCTCAAACGTAATCTTTTAATTGACAGCGTTACCAAAATCGAATCAAAAAGACCTGTCGTTCTTTTTCCCAAGAGGTATATATAAAAGCCAACCTTTTAAATTCATACTAGAAGATTTCGAAGAACTTTTTCAGACACAAAAATTACCAGTAATCACATCGACAACAACGCATCACTTAGAAACAAATAGTGCTTCAGTTTTCTAACGTCCACGCCGTCTTAGTGTTGAAAAACTTATAAATAAATAAATAAATTAGGTGGCGCAACAGTCCGTAGAGAACCAGGGCCTAGTGACTTACAACTCTCAACCAATCCTGTGTGCGAGTAATATTGTCAGAGATGGAAGGGACCTACAGTTTAAATGCCGAATCCGAACGGCTAATTTGAGAAAGCACTTTTCATGACAAGAATTACTCTTGGAGGATTTGTCAATTCCTCGCAAGAGGCAGTACCCGTGAAAAAAGTTAGGTGGCACAGGCAGGGATTGAACCCAAGACCCCTTGCATGACAGTCCAACGCACTAACCATCACGCTACGGGTACTACGGTTGAAAAACTTAGAGCCGCTCAAAAGGAGTTCAGGTACTTGATGGAGAAAGGCATCTGCCGTCCATCTAAAGCAATTGATCCAGTTCACTACACATGCAGATGAAATCGAACGGAGACTGGCATCCATGCGGTGACTATCAAGGCCCCTATACCCTATACCTATTGTATTTTGTCTTCTTGTATCATAGCACATTTCCATTCCACATTATTTAGTCCATTTAACGCTCTTTTACCGATAGTGGATTATCGTAAACTCTCGTTTCAGCTGAATACAGGTGATAATCGCTCATGTTAACAGGTCTTCGTATTACAGATGATCGTCTAACTAGGTTTTGTGCTATGAGCAGTTGAATCGGGGTTAAGATATATGGATGAATCGTCAATAGTATCAGGATCTGATAAAATTTCTATCGGGTTTGACAAAATATCGTCCTCGTACTCCACTTCAGATAAATTTTCGTCCACGGATATATGAACTTCAATTTGGTAATTCACTGATAACAGATGATCTCGTGGATAAAAATCGTCTTCACATTACAGCTTTTCACAATATGATTGTTTCTGAGATTCATCAATCTTTAGCCTTAAGATTTATAACAGTATCCGACGAAGATCAACTCTTACGCTTTTGAATACCAATTAGAACATTGGTAATATGTGCCAGCATCTTTGGGCGGAAAGAATGTAGATGGCTTAGATCAGGTTTGACTCCAGACCAAACTTCCTGAGGTCATCGACAAGATAAAGTTCTTGCATCAGGGTGAATTCCTCACGAAAACCCAGTTGCGAGCACCAACAAGCATCGGATACGGACGAATTTACTGTTGACAACCTACGCAAACGAATTAAGGACAATGAAGTTTGGATATGCACGTGGAATGTTAGGTCCCTTAACATACCACGTGCAGCCAAAGAATAAGCGGAGACCCTAGACTGTTATAAAGCAGTTAACACCGCCATCCAGAAAATGTGATGGGATGGGGTGGGCAAAAAGAGGATGAGGAGCTAGATTAAGCCAACAAGTCTCGAGCTATAGTTGTATTTACGAGCATCACATGACCATCCGCATCAAGGCTAAATTCAGTAACATGAGCCTAATATGCGCACACGCCCCCACAGAAGAGAAGGATGACAACACCAAGGATATGTTCTTCGAGCTCTTGGACATAACATTTGAGCAGTGTATTAGCTACGATATTAAAATTGTCCTGGGCGATTTTAATGCCAAGCTAGGAAGGGAAGACATCTTTGGTACAATAATTGGGAAAAATAGCCTGCACGAAAACACTTCCCATAACGGATTCAGACTCATCGATTTTGCTGCGGAGAGAAACGTTATGGTAGCCAGTACGCGTTTTCCACACCTCAACATCTACAAAGGAACTTGAAAATCTCCAGATCAATCTACCGCAAAACAAATTGACCATATTGCGATTGACGCTAGACACGCTTCCAGCATCATGGATGTCCAAACTTTCCGGGGAGTTAACATCGACTCCAACCACTACCTCGTTGTAGCCAAGGTAGCACTTCGGGTTTCCAGACCCAAGGGAAAACAGGGAGATGCTGGGAGAAGATAAAACGTCGAACTGTTACAATTACAAGAGACCGCTGAATACTTCTCCGCCCGAGTCCCAAGTAACCTCTTTCCAAGTTCTCCGCCAACACAATGTTTCGAGAACCAGTGGCAACATTGCGAAGATGCATTCAGAGAAGCCGCTTTTGACGTTGGGTTTTAAGCAGCCACCAACAAGAAATCGGTAGGCAAATGCAGCCACAGAACAGGCACTGGCCGGCACAGGCGCTGCATAGAAGAACGAAAGGTGCTCACGAGCTCTATGAGTAGAAGAAAAGAGAGGAACACCGACTTCTCAGAAGGCAAAAGAGAGAGCATGAGAAGCGTGCGGTCGAAGATGTTGAGAGGTTCAAAAGCAAGAATAAAGTACGAAAGTTTAATGAGGTGAAACGAAATTCAAAAGTACATAAACCTCAAAACAAAGACAGCAAAGACGAAAGTTTAAACACCATGTGGAACAGCAGTCGTTGCTGAGGCCGAATTCCTACAATCCCATCTTTTCGACTCAGATGAAGTTAAGATTGCCATAAGCTGAAGTCTAATAAAACCGCTGGAGCAGATGCCGATGTCTTCAAAGCAGCTGGAGATAATTTAGTTAAGATCATGTACCAACTTGTCTGTAAGATTAAAAAAAAACTTGCCTAGTGAATGGGACCTCAGTATTGTTTGCCCAATACTGAAAAAGGAGACCCGCTATACTGCACCAATTATAGAGGAATCATTACACTTAACATCGCTTGGTAAATCTCCTCTGCCGTAATATGTGAACGTCTTAAGCCCATCGTCAACAAATTGATAGGTCCTTATTACTGTTGTTTTAGACCAGGAAAGTCTGCAGTCTATCAAATATTCCCATAACGTCCGATCCTTAATGAACCCAAGAACATCAAATCGAAACCCGCCGTCTCGTAATCGATTTCAAAGCCGCATATGACAGAACCACAGGAACGAAAAACTCACCCGCAGGATACCCATGGAGAATTTGCGCTGCTCCATAAATGTTGGAAATAACTCAACCGATCCTTTTGATGTCAAAAAAGGCTTTAGAGAAGGTGATGCCCTGTCAAGCGATTAATTTAATGAGGGCAAAAAAAAAATACATGTCATCAAGATAGGACATACAACTCCGACGTCTCGGTCCAAACGTCACCATCGACAGACTTAACTTTGAGGTAGTTAAGGGATTTATCTACCTAGGCTCCGCTATGAACACAGAAAATAACACCAGCGCGCGTTGAGATCAAACAAAGAATTACTCTTGCTAATCGTTGTTTTTTAGGGCTAAGAAAGCAACTGAGTAGTAAAGCAATCTTTGCAGTGAACAAAGTGTTGCTTTATAGACCCTCATCATCCCTGTTCTGCTATACGGTATAGAAGCATGGACTATCACAAAAGCGGATGAAAGCACCTTGAGTCTTTTCGAGAGATATACGCGTTATAAGGTGAGATCAGGAGAAGATGAAACGACGAGTTTTACGGGCTGTACACCGGCGTAAACTTAGCCAGAAGGATAAAAGTCTAACGACTGAGATGGCTGGGTCACGTAGAGTGCGTGGAAACTAATGCTCCAGATCGGAAAGTCTTTGAATCTACGGCCACACGACAGTGCAGTAAAGGAAGACAATGGATCAGGTGGCGAGCACAAGTGGAAAGTGATCTCACCCAACCTTGAGTGCGCAACTGGCGACATTTATTCTGAGAATTCTCAAGTAATTGAAGAGAGGCCATTACATTCACAAAAATTCACTGTTTGGTGCGGAGATGTGATTATACCTTACTTCTTCGAAAACTACGATGGAACGACTGTCCCCGTAAATTCGGAGCGTTATGGTCATATGATAACCATTTTTTTTAATTTGGCTTTATTGCAAGATACATTTCCTGGCGGCGTAATTTCTCGTCGTGGCGATATCAATAGGCCACCAAGATTATGCGATTTAACACCGCTGGACTTTTTTTGTGGAGCTACGCGAACGACCGTGTTTATGCAGATAAACCTTTGACTTTTGAGCACTTAAAAACCAACATTCGTCAAGTTATAGCTGAGATGCCGCCCAATATGTGTCAAAAAGTGGTCGAAAATTACCTCATAAGAATCGATGCTTGCAACAATTCGCGTGGTGCTCATTTAAATGATGAAAAATTTCACACATAATTTCAACTTTCAAACTATATATTAAAAAAGAAATATATTATATGTGTTTTATTATATTATATGTGTTTTATATTGTATATGTGTTTTATTTACGTTTTTTTTTAAATCTGTTTTCCTGGGATTTTTGAAAACTTTGCGAGGTTTCTTTATTTAATATATTTGACGCCTCCATCAGTTTCATCAGTATTCAAATTATTATTTCTGGGACTATAGGTAATAGAAAAAAAATTGTTATTTTGTGCTACTAAATCTTATTAAAAAATACGAAAAGGTAGTAATGCTAAGTTCGTAAATTTCTAAAATTTCAATTTATTTATTCTTAAATCAATTCATGAAAATGTATGTAATCAACATTTTCACAATCTGGCTACTATATGTTTAAAAGAAAACCATTCAGTTTTTAATTCATCAAAACCATCCTAATATTTTTTTAAGAATTTGCTAAAACTTCTTGATCACGCTCAATGCTCCCAAAGAATCTAGTATGTCAGATTCTTTTTTACTAAATGAAATCGTCTGGCAGTAGCTGTTGTTTTATTGGGTCGATTGAGTTCAATCTTGGAAAATAAACCTTTAAGCAGTTTCATTCAATTTTTTTTTGTCAAAAATAGAATATTTTAATTTTTTGAAAAATTTTCCGATTTTTGTGAAATTTTCCCCTAAATTTTTGAATTCTCACTTGGAATTTTCGAGCACTCTCTTTCATATGCGAATTATTCGGCAGTGAGATGTCTAATTCGCCTGGATTATTATAGAATATAATTATAAGTTCATTACATGTCGTATAGAAGTTATTGTACAGAACTTGAAAAAAAGAATAACGTTTTTGACATCTGGTAAAATTTTTAGAAAAATCGAAGTAACGGTTTTTTACTTAAAATAAAAATCTTAAAAAAATACAACCAAAAGTTGTTAAAAATTGATTATCGACTCGAATATCTTGTCAAATATTAAAGACATTAAATTCTTATAAAAAAAATTGTTTTCAACATTCAGTAAAATTTTGATAAGAAAGCAACGATCAGTTTTTTCATAAAAATTAACAACTACACAAAATTAGTAAAATTGACGTTCGATTGTGGATATATCATGAATAAATAAACAAATTAACTTCAAAATGATTTCATTGTGTTAAATTTTGTTTTTACGTAAGATAAAGGTTTTAGAAAAATCCAATCTCAATTTGTCAGAAAAATATTTTGAAATCAAACTTATGTTATCATACACAAATCATTCTTGCTTACTTCTACTTAATTTTTTTTTGGAAAAATTCAGTTGACAACTTTTTACAAAGCACGAAATCCAACAAAAACAACAAAAAAAGCTTTAAGGTTTGAGAATTTGCAGACGGGCACCACGGATGAGAATTTATTATTATTTTTTCTGAAATAATGATAAGGGTCCATTTTAATATCTACAGTTCTAAAAAAATTAAATTTGATGTATTACCATTTTAAAATTTTAATCTAGACAGGTTAGAAATACATACATATGTATGTATCGGGTGATTTTTTTGAGGTTAGGATTTTCATGCATTAGTATTTGACAGATCACGCGGGATTTCAGACATGGTGTCAAAGAGAAAGATGCTCAGTATGCTTTGACATTTCATCATGAATAGACTTACTAACGAGCAACGCTTGCAAATCATTGAATTTTATTACCAAAATCAGTGTTCGGTTCGAAATGTGTTTCGCGCTTTACGCAAATTTTATGCGTTTTTTTTTTAAAAAAAGTTCTCAAGCTCTTAAAAAATCACCCATTATGTATTTATTGTCCTCCATTGAAAAGAGGACATTGTTTAATATAATGGGTGATTTTTTAAGAGCTTGAGAACTTTTTTAAAAAAAAAAAAACGCATAAAATTTGCGTAAAGCGCGAAACACATTTCGAACCGAACACTGATTTTGGTAATAAAATTCAATGATTTGCAAGCGTTGCTCGTTAGTAAGTCTATTCATGATGAAATGTCAAAGCATACTGAGCATCTTTCTCTTTGACACCATGTCTGAAATCCCGCGTGATCTGTCAAATACTAATGCATGATAATCCTAACCTCAAAAAAATCACCCGATATAACAAGAAATTTAAATTTTTTAACATTGAAAAACAAAAAACAATTTCGTTTTGTAATATTCATTTATTAAGTGACATACTTACGGTAAATAAAAAAATGACTTTTGAACTCATCTTTTTTCACTATTTATTAATTAATTGAAAAATACCAAGATTATTTCTTTTTTACATTAAGAAACAAGTACCTCTACTTATTTACTAAAAACAACAAAACTTAATAAACATATGAATTCATACAAAAAAGTTGTGTATATGGTTATGTTAATTAAATTAATTTCTTGTTCTTTTAAAATTAAAAGAATATTTTTTGGAACTATGTCCTTTATTTTTTTTTATTTTCTAATATTTTACATTAATCTTAAAAGGAGCTTAAGACTACCATATAGTTACTATAATTCTAATATTTTACATTAATCTTAAAAGGAGCTTAAGACTACCATATAGTTACTATAATTCTAATATTTTACATTAATCTTAAAAAGGAGCTTAAGACTACCATATAGTTACTATAAGACTGCCGATCCACTCATCATACAGTCGTATTTATATCCTTCCTTATCTTGTTACAAGGAGATAATTATAATGCTACGGATGCTTAACTCGTGCTCTATGATATGAACTCTGAAAAAAATTACTAAGCAAATGGAAAAAAGCTGAGCGTAGCTGACTTCACGTTTTTTTTCATGTGGTATGAAAGAGACAGATGGAAAATTCTTAAGTTATTTACAGTTCCTTTCTCCTGTGTGTTTAATAAATAACTCGGAGAGCTAAGACCAAACTCTGCTCAGAGCGTACTCTATTTCCTCATGCTTTAACCAGAAAAGAAAAACGCCTAGGCATGGTGGCGCTCATGGCTCCGCGCTTTTGTACTATTCAAATATATATACAATGAATGCATTGTTTTTCGATCATAACACATTTTAAAATTATATATTTATGTCACGACAAATGTGTCAGTATATGAAAATGACAAAATACTCATGAAAATTTTGTCATTGTATTTTTCCGACAAATTTGTCATCTATCAATATTTTATAAAATTCAGATTTGTCAGACAAGGGTGACAAATTTGTAGAATTGTCACCTGTCAGTTGTCATGTTTTTTCAAGAAAACTAAACTGAAATAATTGTGTTGTTTAATTTTCACGTTTTGATTCTCCTAATTTTAAGTAGCCTGATTTCACCTTTAATTGTTTGTATTGTTTCGTAATTCGTCTGGCCACGCATGAGAAAATCTTTGCTGTAGTGCTCGGCTACAAGATTTTTAATGCGCCTCACTTGTGAGTTATTTCGCAATAGGAATAAGGAATAAAGTGAGAAAACAATCATAAAGTAAACTGTTTTTTTTTCAACAGCTTTTTATTCATGCAACGTTTTAAATTAACCAACTGTCGAAAATTGTAAGTTTACGCAAAAATGTACATTATCCCTAGTTTTAATCATTTATTTGAATGATATGTAAGTGAATGGCCGATTAGATGTGTGGTAGATCAGGCGGGTTCGGTTTTAGATTTTTTAGCATGTTAATTCAAAACTTCTTCGATTGTTAGTTATCCCTGAAAAATTCTCAACAATGACTAATATTACTTCATTTTCGTTGAAGGCTGTTTTAGAAGTGCATTAACTTCAAGAACCAATATAATAAACAGAGACAGAGAAAGAGAAAATACAGCCAACAAATCGACATCTAGCCAGTACAAAACTCAGGTTGAAGAAAATCAACTTAGTGCAACTGGCAGCCGAAAAGATTCACAATTAATCACAACCAAAAGTTAAAACTAAAAAGTTAACCTAATAGCGATGAACATTAAGCTGATGAATTCGAGTTTGAAGCTTTCAGTAATTCCTTGAATAGTTAGGATGAGGATAGAAACAAATTTAAATGTGTCTAAAGCTTAAGTGGTACTTCGTGGTCCCTTCCCACTAGTCAAGGAAAATAATTCAATAATTTAAATAATTACTTTTAACGCTGAACAGTTACAGAAAGTTCATTATCATCGAATAATAAATCTGTTTTTAACTGTTTTTAATTACAGATAAAACAAAATTCAAATATATACATATTTACGTTGCATGAATATGTTGAACTGATCATGCCAGTTCAACAGATTTTTCTTATTTATTAATTAAGCGTACGGCTTATCTTACCTGATAAAAAATATTTGTATTTAAATGTGACTGCATTCATTCGGAATAAATATTGTAAATCCCATCTAACTTATGCAAATACTATAACAAACCTTTATATCATGATAACAAAGCAAGATTATTTTGTATATGACATCAGACAAAAAGATACAAATCTTTCTTTCTTACAATAATTTAAGTATTTAAAAAACTAAGGTTATTCACAAACCAATATTGTGCACACTAAGGTATTTCTACCCTGGAGATACCTCTTACATTAAAATACTCGGTTTTAGTAGCTATAAGGTTTTTCAATACGTGTTTAAAATAGGAATTAAGTTGAAGGCGATAGTTATTTTTTTAAATCTAGTTTAAGCAAATTAAATTAATAGTTTGAAATTAAGTCGCCCGACTTAACATTAGTTAACTACTAATCTGTTAATTAAATATTTAAACACTGAAGGTACGTACAAAGCAGTTACAAGTATTTCACGAATTTTGTTTATTTTTTAGATACAGATGGTTCTAATTATTATTTGTTTCTTAACAAAAAACAATTCCCAGGCTATTGAGTTAGAAAGATCAACTCATAAAATAGAAATGTAGGAATCTTGTGCTAAGGGTGTTAACAACTTAAGTGTGGCATAAAAACAAT
Organism: Eupeodes latifasciatus; assembly: GCA_920104205.1. Taxonomy (NCBI): domain Eukaryota; kingdom Metazoa; phylum Arthropoda; class Insecta; order Diptera; family Syrphidae; genus Eupeodes; species Eupeodes latifasciatus. The sequence continues at coordinate 219,434,613 of OV049924.1, forward strand.
GATGATAATAATAAGTATACTGGCATTAAAATTTTGAGTGAGTTATACCAAAATCGTTTGGGTGTTTTTGATGAAAATAATTTTAATCAAATCTGTTTATAATCCAAACAATCTATTTTGTATTCATTTTATTCCATTCCATTTTTAACCATTATCAGTGGCTTGATATTCGACTAGCTTGCAAAGCTAGTTCTAATAATAATTCATTGATTTACACTTGCCCTCTCGCCAGTATGCTTATAGTGAGTGAAATTCGCTCTCCGTCCTTGCAGTATGTGCTGCTTTCCTAGGTGATATCTAGGAAAAAACTTAGGGCCTTCGTAAAAAACATCTTTCTCCTCCGTGAAGGCTTATAACGCTGATGTTTTTGAAGGGCATGCGAAGGTTGCATGACACGAAGATGTTATTATTTATTTCTTTAAGTAACTAATCAACGAAATTCCATTGAACAGATTTTAAAATAAGTGTATTTGATGAATTTATAAATACATTTTAAGTAAAATTAAGAATTAATTAATTCAAAAAACCAATTAATCGTTTCTTAAATAAGTGCACAGGCAAAATATGTCAAGAGTAATAAAGAGTGAAGCAAACTGTCAGAATCAATAATATCAAACAAAATATCGCAAACAGACGTGGCCCTATATATTTTTCTTCTCTCTTAAAAGGTCTGAATTCTAAGTAACAAATATTTGGATTCATAAGAATGATTAAAGTATTAAATTTTATTTTAAAAACAATATAAATTCTTTTTTGATCGAATTCAGATAATGTCAGTATATTCAAAGACATGGTCAAAATACTACAGAACAAAGAATTTATTGCATACGGCTCTTTAAATTTTTGAGAGTTTCTTTTAACGAGCACAATTAACAATTAAATCCTTACATTTGATCATAAAGTTCGGCACGTTTGTCAACATTTTACAGAAAGTAATGTAAACTACATCAGTCAACGAAAACATTGAGATCATTTTGAAGTAAGAGATATGCATAAGACAATGCAAATTTGTAAGCAGATTTAGATGATCATAAATAAAACGTAGGTTAGGTTACTTACTTACTTACTTAAGGTGGCGCTACAGTCCTGTGTGAACTAGGGCCTCACCCAACAAACTTCTCAATCTAGCTCGGTCCCTAGCTAGATGTCTCCAGTTTCGCGCTCCAAGTTGGGTGAGGTCACTTTCCACTTGTGCACGCCACCTGATCCGCGGTCTTCCTCTACTGCACTGCCCTGTGGGCAGGGCCGGCCCCAGCCAAACCTGCGCCCTGTGCAAGATTTGTAGAAAGCGCCCCTTTTTATATTTTCACACATAAACTGATACACAAGCATATGCCTTTCCCACATTACCCAGGAGGTAGACTTTCAATGCGTTTTTTTATTGAGGTATCCCCAGTAGGTCTAAACTATAAACTAAAACGCAGCGAAGAAATGAATAGAGGGGAAACGTTTAAACTTGGAAACTTACTTTTCTGGCCTTACATTTTACAAATTCAGAAATGAGATCATCAAAGTCTAAAGAATTTAATAATTCCTTTTCAATTGACATTATAGATAAGCCTACCAAACTCTCTTGAGTCATGGTTGTCTTAAGATAATTTTTAATAATTTTAAGTTTAGAAAAACTACGTTCTCCTGAAGCTACCGTGACCGGGATTGTATAAAGGATTTTGAGAGCAATTACTAAATTCGGAGCAAAATCTTCAAGGTTTGAACTAAAAATAAAATTTAACACATCTAAACTTGAGCTTTGTGGTGTAACAAGCGGCGATATTATGGTTAACTCTTGAAACAATTCTTCTCCATGTAAATGTTTAAAACTACCTTATGTTAAAACATTCTGCAAATTCGCTTATGTTACTTAAAAATGAAAAATTGATACTATACGTATTAAGCAGTTCAAACCTTTCTGTAATTGATTAAATGGCTTCATCAAGTATTTTGAAAAAGAAAATCTACTTTAAATCTTTGCTTCGGGTCTAATATAGTTTCAGAACATTCATCAGCATAAAGCCTTTTTCTCCGTTGAGATCGCAATGATGAAGCTTCAGGAAACATATTTGGTGTTTCTAGGGAACTAGCAATACGCTCGGTTAATTGAACATACCTACTCATTAAATTTTTCATCGGAACGCATTAAAATCAAACTGTTTTTTGTATTTTGTAAAACTTGTATTCCAGTTGACAGATTAACGGACAGACTTTGCAAATATATACTAGTTTAATTTATATTTTCTAAAATATCAAACCAAATTAGCAGGCAACAAATAAATGTAAAATCAAAAGTTTTATTTCCTAACGATTCTGCAATGTTTTTTGCCTCTAGATTTCCTATTTGTATAAGAGCTTCATATATTTCTTCTAAAATTGTTTTTGAATGCCGCAATGCATCTAACCTGCTCTCCCATCTAGTCTGAGAAAGGGGTTTTAAAGTAACACTTGGAACTTTTTTCTTATAAATATCCCACCTCGTTGTGGAACTTGTAAAAAAAAGTAATACAAACTTTGAATTGTATCGAAAAATTTAACTGCATATAATGAGCACCGAGCAGCATCATTAACCACTAAATTTAAGGAATGCGAGCAACATGGAAGGAAAAATGCTCTTGGTTCCAGGTTTTGAATTCGATTCTGAACACCCGCTTCTTTTCCTTTCATATTCGAACCATTATTATAACTTTTGCTTCGACAGTTTATTAAAATTCCATGTAATTGAAGATTGTCTAAAATCAACTGAGTCAGTCACATTCCGGGCTTGTCTTATCACAAAATACGTCACTTCTATTAAAAATTGATAGCTATTTATTTAATGTTAATTAACTAACAAAGCGAAAAAACAATTGAAAAAATCTGCACTCTGCACCAGACTAGATATGTATATATATGTACATTAAAAGTAGCCGTTACAACAGTCATTAACTTTAAAAAAAAAAAAAAAAAAAAAACTGCCTGCTGCGGGAGAACGATTCGACTTCACATAGATCCATCCCTCCTTTTCCATTCTATTAAAAATGTCATCTCCTGTAAGCAGGCACTTAACTCTTAAACAGATACTGTGTGCAATAAGAAAACCTGCACGCTCTGCCCCATATGATTCCGTATAAATACGTTTTTTTTTTAAATATCTCCCATGTTAGTTTCGATACTCAGTGTGCAAAAAAGAAAACTTGCACATCCATTGACCATTTGTAGCAAAGACACTCCATATATATATATATGGAGTGTCTATGATTTGTAGTAGTAGGTAGCACAGCAACCTACCTGCTCTCTTTTTTCGGAGGCATTTTATTTTTGTTGTTTTTTTTTGTAGATGAGAACTCACATTCAGGTACGGTGCATAATACAAAACCTGCACACGTTCTAGCCACGGTTGCCACTTGAAAAAAAAATTGCATGACCAAAGCTGCAAATAAAAATGACCAATCGTACGAAAAAAGGACCAAAATAATTTGTGTCCGCAATGGCTTTTAACTTTCCATAGAAAGTTATTGTAATCGTTCCGATTTATTGAATTGATAATGTTGACATTTCTCGGCGTTTCAAGGTTCCTAGAGTCTAAATAAAAGATTTTTAGAGAGATGTCTGTGCGTGCGTGTGTACGTACGTTCGGGAAGAATAACGTTTTTGACATCTGGTAAAATTTTGAGAAAATCGCATTGACATTTTTTTACAAAAAATAAAAACCTTAAAAAAACAATAGTAAAACTTGGTAAAAATTTACTCTCGACTCAAGTATCTCTTCAAAAATTAAAAAAATATTGGCTTTAACCTAATTTTATCTAACACAAAATATTGTTTCCGACATTCCGTAAATTGTGCATAAAAATCACACAGTCAGTTTTTTTCATAAAAATTAAAATCTACAAAAAATAGTACGCAAATGCTACGAAAATTTGATAAAAATAGGGTTTCGACTAAAAATCTCGTTAACAAGAACAGACATTGAAATCAAACTATTTCATCATACTCAAAATATTGTTGGTAATTTTTATTTTTTTTAGAATAATTCAACTAACAACTAGCAAATCACGAAAGCCTACAAACCTTTTAAGCAAGAAAAATCGGCAGACGGGATGGGAAGTTATTAGTGTGGGACGCACCCCAGCCTCTTTTTTTTTAAGATCACAATATGTTAACATTATGTCAGGAGATCGAATAAGTCAGGAGATCGAATACTATCGCTAAATAAAATTCATATAAAATTAATTCAAAAAAATGTTTTTGCAGACCAAACGCTATGGTTATTTTTGTCATCTTGACGCTCTTTGGCCAGCATTATATTATTAATAGTACCCAAATTAAGTCCGCCTTTCTTTTTTATCAAAGCTAATTCAAACAAATTCTTCTCAGCAGCAGCTGAGCTGTGAGGAAGTAACATCAAGTTATAAACGAACTGACTTAAATTTTGAAAACAATATTCATTTGAAGCGTTTTTATGATAATTGAACTTTTCCCAAAATTCTTTAGGTACCTAATTCAGTGGCGAGGCGTGACTTATTTCTAAAGGTAAGTCGGAGAAAAATGAGCGACTAGAAAAAAATCAGAAATGTACTTAATGAAATGTACTTGCTGAAAAAGATCTCTCAACTGAAGCAACACTTATCGGAGTTGTTAAAAGCAAACTACTTAAATAAAAAATTTGTGGAAATATGTCACGTAACATATCATTCTTAAAATGTTTATGGAGTGCTACAACTTTAAGGTGACGAAGAGATGGATATGTATACAAAACTTTAAGTTAATTTTTTAAAGCCGCAAAATCGAAATAAATGTTGTCATCTCAAAAATTTCACGAATAAAAAATGATTATATCTCCAAAACAATTTTGTGCAACAAAAAATAACGTTTTTAACACCTGGTAAAATTTTGAGAAAAATCAAATTGACAGTTTTTTTTATAAAAAATAAAACATTTCTCAAAGTTGGTAAAAATTGAATTTCGACTCAAATATCTTTTCAAAAACTTGAGATTATGGCTTCAAACGTATTTTATCTTAAAATAAATATTATTTTCAACATTCGGAAAAATTTTGAAAAAACTCAAATTGACAGTTTTTTTTTTACAAAAAATAAAAACCTAAAAAAAAACAATACTAAAACTTAGTAAAAAATTTACTTTCAACTCAAAATAGCTTTTCAAAAATTAAAAATATTGTCTTTAAACTTTTTTTATTTCACAGAAAATATTGTTTTCGATATTCTGTAGTTTTTTTTTTATAAAAATCCAACATTCCGTTTTTTCATAAAAAAATAAAATCTACAAAAAATAGTACGCAAATTTGATAAAAATTGATGTTCGGTTCTTGATATTTCTTAAATTAATTTCATTCATCCAATTTGTAAAAATAAAAGAAATGCTACTAAAATTGGTAAACATTTGTTTTCGACTAAAAATCTATTTCACAAAACTATTTCTTTATATGAAAAATATTGTTGGTAATTTTAAAATTTTTAAGAATATGTAATTCAACTGACAACTTTTTTAACATAACGCGAAAACCTACAAAAATCTTTGCTTTCTTATTAAATAGATAAGCTCAATTGAGGGGTAGAGCGTCCTATTTCTATCACTTTTTTTTCTTTAAGGAATTAAGTTTCCCAAAGCCATTATTTTTAACTAACAGCAATCTATTCCTATAAGAGCCATTGTGAATTTTGAGTAACTAAAATTCAAACAAAATGCAACCACTTTTTACAAGTCAATTCCAATTCAAACTTTTATTAACTTTTTATCTTTAATGAATAATTTTGTTGTTCACACTTTTATTCATATCTACACCTTGCACTGCAATCTGCTTGTAAACTGTATTTTAGAACAAAATCTCATTTGCCTAGTTAATTTTGGCTACTTGTGCCACTTAACTAAAATTACAGTAACTTTCTGCCAAAAATTATTCCACTACGCAATTTTCTTTAAGTGGCAACCCCAACTTCATAAACTTTATTCGTCGAGAATGAAGGAAAATATCCAATAAGTCCATAAGAGACGGGTTACGTTTGACTTTTTTCCTATACAGAATGGTTGAATTTGTGTTTACTCTATGAAAATGAATAACAAGTGTAGTGCGTCAACGTATTGCTTTGCTTTGCTAGGCTCAACCTGACCTGACATGCGCAATACGTATTTCTCCATTTCCAACACTCTTGTTTGTTTTTTGCACAAGCAAGTGAATTTTCAGATACATACAAATTCATCGGATGAAAGGCGGTGAACATCGGGTTATTTCTATGCTTAAGAAAGCGTTGGTTGAATAAAGAAGCACGCGCCTAGCGAGAAGTAGAAGAGAAAATGGGAGAGAAAACAAATTTTGTTCTATTCAGCGATAAAATAATAACCCGGCATACCTTTAAAGAAGAAAACACATGTTGATTGAATTATTGTAAAGTAATGTCGATGTCACAAGCGTTGCTGTTGTATGATTTGTTTATATACATGTTGCGTGAAGTTTGTTTGTTGATATTGGGATTTACAGAAGGTAAGTCGATGGGAATCGGCTTATATGGTGCCATCGCCACTGGTACCTATGTATTTTATTTTTGAGATTATAAAAGGAATAGAGTCGAGTTATTTTTTTCAATTTCTTAAAAAAGGGACCAAATGGAATAAAAAATGACCATGCGACCAAGTGAGAAAATAATGACCAAATTTGGTCTTAAATGACCAAACTGGCAACCGTGGTTCTAGCCCATACGATTCAATATGAATAAGTATTTTGCTTTTTTTTTTTTTTATATTATACGCGCACTCAAGGGGATATGAATACCCTTATGATGATTAATCACAGTGCGAGCAATTAGGAAGGGAGGATAGGATTAGAAAGGAGATACCGATTCACATTGGTTTTGAATGTCTGCACATTGTAATGAGTGGGAAACATTGAGTCTGGTAAAGCATTCCACATTCGTGTAGTGCGACTAAAGAAAGAATCTCTGTACTTTACAGTACGTCCGAAATTGGGCTCAAGGGTAAACTGATGAGCATTCCTAGAAGAACGGGTATTACGGTTGAATTGTTTGAGGGGAGGAATGCAACTGGCTATTTCATTAGAGCATTGTTTATGAAAGTAGCGATAAAATAATGACAGGCATGAAACCTTAAGACGGTGCTCGAGAGATACAAAAGTTTCAGTTAGACAACGATCACCTATCATTTTTAGAGCTCTCTTTTGAATTCTGTCTAGGAGACTCAAGTAGGTTATAGGAGCACCTGCCCATATATGGGAATTGTACTCGAGTTTCGGAGGAATATAGGCTTTATAGATTATAGCCAGATCAGGAAGGGTAAAAAACTTCTTGCATCTTCGGAGAAAACCTAAACACTTAGCATCATTTTTGGCGATGTCAAATATGTGATCACTCCACAACAAGTGGTTTGTAATGCACATACCTAGGACTGATAGCTGTTCAGTCTCCTTGATGCAAGTACCACTCATGGATAGTGGCATTAGGGGAAGGTTACGCTTTTGTGACAGTAGACAGCATTGAGTTTTCGAAGCATTAAATTCTACACGGTTTTTGATTCCCAATTGGACAATGCTGTCAAGATCAGAATTTAATGAACTTATCATACGCTGCCGTTGGTAGTCCACATCCGAAGAACAAGGATGAGAATCTAAAAACGAATATGAGAAGCTGAGGGTACTGTCCTTAGCGAAACAATTAAGTGGGTTAGAAGTTTCAGACAAAAGATCATTTATAAAAATAAGGAAAAGTGTCGGAGACAAAACGGAGCCCTGGGGCACACCAGCGTTTATTTTGTGGATATCAGATTTGAACCCGTCCAATACTACTTGAATTGAACGGTCCGAAAGGTAATACCAAATGCACGCATTTTCGATAAGAGAGCTTGGTGCCAAAATCTATCAAATGCCTTTGAAATATCAAGTGAAATAATTTTACTTTCTCCAAAACGATGTAAAGATTTGTTCCACTGTTCGGTGAGATAAACCATAAGATCACCAGTGGATCTATTGCAACGAAAGCCATACTGCCGGTCATTAAGAAGCTTCCGTTCTTCAAGATATTTCTTAAGCTGAAAATTGATCAGTGTTTCCATGACCTTGGAAAGAAGGGACGTAAGTGCAATTAGACGATAGTTAGATGGTGAGGAGGATTCGCCTTTTTTAGGGACAAGCTGGACAAATGCAGTTTTCCATCCACTCGGAAAGAGACCTGTAGAATAGGACAGATGGAAAAGCTTACGCAGTGGTTTTGCCAGCGTTGAAGAACACCTCTTCAGAACAATAGCGGGGATACTATCCGGGCCAGCGGATTAGTGAATGTAAAGATTTTTAAGGACTCTAGTAACTGAGTGAGTGCGAAAGAAGATTTGTCCCATAGAATCGTTTACGCTTTCAAGTACAGGCGGAGTCATGTCACTCATTGGCAGCATCGAATTAACAGCAAATTGGCTTTATCAATCGAGCTTACGTAGGGAGTGTCATTGGAAACGAGCGTAGGAACTGACGATGACGTAGTGTTGCGCACATTTTTTACAAATGACCAGACATTTTTACTACTATTGGGACATTGTAGTATTTTTTGCCGTAATTTCTGATCATGTAAAAATTTAATGCGTCGTATATGTCCGTTACAGGTCTTTCTAGCTTGTTTGAACTTATTCCGGTTTTCCTCAGTTGGGTTGGCTTTGTAATTCCGAAAACTTACATTTTTGGTCCTAATAACCTCTTTACAGTTCGAATCAAACCATGAGTTTTCTTTGGGTTTGATAGATTTTACCCTATTGGGGATAAAATTTCTCTTTCCACAAAGAATCAAGTTTGTAATCATATCTGCACTGGAATCCACGTCACTATCTTGGAAGCATAGTGACCAGTTAAAGTTCCTGAAGAATTCATTGAGACCGTCCCAGTTGGCTTTCTCATATTGCCAAACGGTTCTCGTAGGTGTTTTAACTTTAACTGGGGTTTTTTGGCATGAGAAATTTGCAGATATGACACAATGGTCTGATGTGCCTAGAGGCGATAATACCATGACAGTATATTTATTAGGATCAGAAGTAAGAAACAAGTCTAGAGTGTTGGCGGATTGACCTGCAACGTCAGGAATCCGAGTTGGCTCGTCAACTAAATGAGTCAGGTGGTTTAACTCAGCAAAAATCTCGACATACCTTCCTTTGGATGTTGTCTGACCAGAATAGCGCAGCCACGAAGAATTGTGTACATTGTAATCGCCCGTAACAACGATCTCACTGTGCGGAAAATGGGATACAATTCTCTGGATAGAGTCGGACAGCGCATCGAATTCGTTAGAAGTCGAATTGCTATCCAAGCTTGGGCTGCGATAAATAAAACACGTGTGAATGATGCGCCTTTGGACGGTGAATTTAAACCACATATAATTAAAATTTGTGTTGGTGCACTGACCATATTGTGGTAGAAGTTGATAGGCAATATCATTCCGTACATAAACGGCAAGACCATGGTGAAAAAAGAATAAAGGCACTAAGCTATAACCGAAGAGGTTAAACTCAGAGTGATCAGTGGTCTCACCAACCTGAGTTTCGCTTAGTGCCAAAACAGCTGGCCTGTTCAAAACAGTATGAACGTATGCAACATTGAAATTTTTTCTAAGCCCACGAATGTTGCTATATTGAACACAAAACTTACCAGCCATCACAATACACAAAAACACATAAACAAAACAGAACAAGACAGTTATCTATGTAGTAAATTTAATTTGGGTACCAAAACTTTTCAGTTACAATTTACCATTAGTGTTATGCCTTAATGGCAAATTGAAACTAATCCGCTCCTGAACCCCAAACAAAATTTAACCGCAATTTATCAAGTAATTGTTTTACATAGTCTACTACCGCACTGTATATTATGTATATAACAAGCAGCACTTGCAGTGGCTATGCAAAACAATTGTGAGCGAAGGTAGAACAGAGAGGAAGGGGAGCACAAGGGAGACTCGCTGCGTTGATTTTTTTTAAATTTAAATTAATGAAACACTGCACTGAGAACTTTTTCGTGAAATGTAGGTATTTATGTGTAATTTTGATTTTTGTATGTTTGGGCTATTTTTTTTTGTTAGCACTCGCGGCGCGTTGGTTTTGGCTTTGTCATACTCTCTATGTTAATTTTGGGACTCAGTGTGCATTAAATAAATCTTGCACATATGAGATGGCATGGAACTTTTTTGTGTTGAGATTTTTTCTTTTTTTCTCTTGTACGAACAGGGTAAAATATTTGGAAATGAGGTAGGTTGGATTTTTAGTTCTGCGATATCTTTAGTTAAATTTTCATTGAATGCAGTAATGAAAGTGATGTTAGTTAGTACGCAAGAGATAACTTAGGACAGTTGTGATGGATGTTTTTTGGGATTATTTTAAGAATGTTTGTGGTTAAATAATGGCAAATAGTAGCACATATTTGTTTGCAAGATCAGATTACATTTTCTTGCTCCTGGTAATGCGCCTCCAGAATTTTGCGCCCTGTGCATTTGCACATCTTGCACATATGTTTTGTCCGGCCCTGCCTGTGGGTGTGGATTCGAAGACTTTCCCGGACGGAGCATTGGTTTCCATGCGCTCTACGTGACCCAGCCATCTTAGTCGTTGGACTTTTACCCATCTGGCTAAGTCTACGTCGCTGTACAGCCCGTACAGCTCGTCGTTCCATCTTCTCCTCCACTCCCCTTCGATGCATACGGGACCGTAGATCACACGAAGAATCTTTCTCTCGAAACGACCCAAGGTGCTTTCATCCGCTTTTGTCATAGTCCATGCTTCTGCACCGTATAGCAGGACGGGGATGATAAGGGTCTTATATAGGGACACTTTGGTGCTTCGAGAGAGGATTTTTCCACTCAATTGCTTTCTTAGTCCAAAGAAACAGCGGTTAGCAAGAGTTATTCTTCGTTTGATGTCAGCGCTGGTGTTGTTTTCTGCGTTTACAGCGGAGCCTAGGTAGACGAAGTCCTTGACTACCTCAAAGTTACGTCTGTCGATGGTGACGTTTTGGCCAAGACGACGGTGTTGTAGGTCCTTTATTGACGACAGCATGTACTTTGTTTTGCCCTCATTAACCGTTAAACCCATTTTTACCGCCTCTGCATCAATACTCACAAAAGCTGCATTGACATCACGCTGAGTTCTTCCGATTATGTCAATGTCATCAGCATTATGCTAGTAATTGGACAGATTTTTGAAAGATGTCAGTGTCTCTAGTGTTGACGTGTGAGCTCTGCACTATTCTTTCAAGTACGATGTTAAAAAAATCGAAGGACAGCGCATCACCTTGTCTAAAACCTTTTATCACATCGAAAGGTTCTGTTAAGTTGTTTGCAACCTTTATGGAGCAGCGTTAATGCTCCATGGTCATCCTGCACAAACGGACGAGTTTGGCAGGGATCCCAAAACTAGACATGGCTCTATACAGCTCGTCCCTGTAGATGCTGTCATATGCGGCCTTAAAATCGATGAAAAGATGGTGGGTGTCGATTTGGTGTTCTTGGGTTTTTTCCAGGATCTGCCGTTATGTGAATATTTGATCAACTGTGGACTTTCCTGGTCTAAAACCACACTGATAAGGACCTATCAGGTTGTTGACGATGGGCTTAAGACGTTCACATTTTACAGCAGAGAAGATTTTGTAAGAGATTTTTCTTAAGTTGACTGATTTCTCTATAGTTGATGCAGTTTAGAGGGTCTCCTTTTCTCAGGATCGGGCAAATAATACTGAGGTACAATTCATCGGGCATGCTTTCTTCCGACCATATCTTACAGATAAGTTGGTGCATGCTCCTAACCAACTTATCTCCAGCTGCTTTAAAGAGCTCGGCATTTAAGCCATCCGCTTCAGCGGCTTTATTAGACTTCAGCTTAGATATGGCAATCTTTACTTCGTCTAAGTCTGGAGGACGAGATTGTTGGCTTTCGTCGTCTATGTTGAATGGATCATCCTGCCTGACAGCGGAATTCGGTTCGTCGTCGCCGTTATACAGTCTGCAGAAGTGGTCCTTCCATATCCTCAGCATTGACTGCGGTTCCACTATGATGTTTCCACTTTCGTCTTTGCAGCCTTCGGTTCTAGGTTTATGTACCTGTGAATTTCGTTTCACCTGTTCATAAAACTTTCAAACTTCATTCCTGCTTTTAAACCTCTCAATATCTTCGACCGCACGCTTCTCATTTTTTTTTTTTATAATAAGCACACACTCAAGGGGATATTACTACCCTTATTATGCAGAGGCACAGTGTGAGCACTAGGAAGAGGAGAGAGTGTTTAAAAGGAGATGTCGGTGCACATTGGTTTTGAATTCCTGAATATTACAATGACTAGGAAAGACAGAGTGTGGTAAGGCATTCCACATTCGCGTAGTACGGCTAAAGAACGAATCTCTGTTTTTGACAGTACGGCCGAAGTTGGGCTCGAGGGTATACTGATGACCATTCCTAGAAGCGCGAGTATTACGGTTGAACTGTTTAAGGGGAGGAATGCACCTGGCTATTTCACTAGAGCATAAGCCGTTAAAATAACGGTAAAAAAGGGTCAGACAAGAGACCTTACGACGATGTTCAAGCGAAGTAAATGAACTTATGATGATATTATCATCTATCAATTTAAATGCTCTAAGTTCAATACTATCCAAGAGGCTTAAGTAAGTTGCAGGAGCACCAGCCCAGAGATGGGAGTTATACTCAAGCTTTGGACGTATATAAGTCTTGTAGATAACAGCCAGATCAGAAGGGGTGAAATATTTCTTGCATCGCCTAAGGAAACCCAAACACCTTGCGGCATTTTTGGCGACATCGCGTATCTGATCGTTCCACAAGAGGTGGTTGGTGACACACATACCGAGAATATCGAGGTGTTCAGTCTCATTGATGCAAGTGCCATCCATGGATAATGGCAATTGGGGTATATCTCGCTTTAACGATACAAGATAGCATTGCGTTTTCGAAGCATTAAATTCCACGCGGTTTTTTAATCCCCATTGAACAATGCTGTTTATTTCGGAATTTAATGAGCTTATCATATTTTGTCGTTGCAGTTCCACATCCGAAGAAGAGGGATGTGAGTCTGAAAACGAATATGAAAAGCTAAGAGTACTATCGTCAGCAAAACAATGTATTGGATTAGATGTTGCAGACAGGAGATCATTAATAAAAATGAGAAAGAGTGTTAGAGATAGAACAGAGGCCTGGGGCACACCAGCATTTATTTTATGGTTTTCAGACTTGAATCCATCCAATACTACTTGTATTGAACGATCCGAAAGGTAATTACTAATCCAATGAAGCAGGGATTCATGAAAACCAGTTTTTAATAAGTTATATAGCAGACTCCAATTTTCCCCGTTGAAGATTTGCAGGATTTCGTCCAACAACAGTGTATTTTTGTCCCAGATTGCTCTTCTTATTGGGCTAAGTATGGGACAGGAACCCACGAGGTGTTGTACATCTTCCCTTACTCTTAAGTTGCACATAGTGCACTCCACATCTGTTTCATTGATGTATGGCAGGTAATTTAAGTATAGTAGTTCTCCCCTGGTTTTAAAAATGGTAGATATCATATCTAGATCTAGGTTAAATCTATCATCAAAATAATTCTTCGGACCAAGGTCATGCTGCAATAGTCTGTATGTTTTTTTTTTTTTTTTTTTTTATAATTAGCAAACACTAAAAGGGTTTTGTATACCTTTAATATGCCAAAGACACAGTGTGAGCAGTAGGAAAAGAGGGAAGGGTTGGATAGGAGGTGTCGGTGTACATTGATTTTAAATTTCTGAACATTGCCAATGACAGGGAAAGATAGAGTGTGGCAAGGCGTAAACTGATGGGCACTCCTAGAAGCGCGGGTATTACGGTTAAATTGTTTAAGGGGAGGAATGCAACTGGCTATTTCACTAGAGCATAGCCCGTTAAAATAACGGTAAAAAAGGGTGAGGCAAGAAACCTTGCGTCGATGTTCGATTGACGTAAACGAGTTGATGATGTTAATGTCACCAATCATTTTAAAAGCTCTTTTTTGAATACTGTTCAAGAGGCTTAAATAAGTTACTGGAGCACCAGCCCAGAGATGAGAGTTATATTCAAGTTTCGGACGTATATAGGTTTTGTAGATTGTAGCCAGATCAGACGGAGAGAAAAATTTCTTGCAACTTCTCAAAAAACCTAGACATCTTGCGGCATTTTTGGCAACATCGCGTATGTGATCGCTCCACAAAAGGTGGTTGCTGATGCACATTCCGAGGATGTCGAGATTTTTCGTTTCGTTGATGCAAGTGCCACTCATAGATAGTGGCAAAGAGGGTTTATCTCGCTTTAACGATGCAAGACATCATTGCGTTTTCGAAGCATTAAATTCCACACGATTTTTTATTCCCCATTGTACAATGCTGTGTAGGTCGGAATTTAATGAGCTAATCATATTTTGCCGTTGCAGTTCCACATCCGAAGAGGAGGGTTGTGAGTCTGGAAACGAATATGAAAAGCTAAGAGTGCTATCGTCAGATCATTTATAAAAATGAGGAAGAGGGTCGGAGACAAAACGGAGCCCTGGGGCACACCAGAATTTATTTTATGAGTTTCAGACTTGAATCCGTCCAAAACAACTTGTATTGAACGGTTCGAAAGAAAATTTCTAATCCAACGAAGAAGAGATTCGTCGATACCGAAAGCACGCATTTTCGATAAGAGAGCAAGATGCCAGACTTTATCAAATGCCTTTGAAATATCAAGTGCAATAATCTTACTTTCTCCAAAACGATGTAAAGATTTGTTCCACTGTTCGGTGAGATGAACCATGAGATCACCAGTGGACCTATTCCTACGAAAGCCGTATTGCCGGTCATTAAGAAGCTTCCGTTCCTCAAGATATTTCTTAAGCTGATAATTAATCAGCGTTTCCATGACCTTAGAAAGAAGGGACGTTAGTGCTATCGGTCGGTAATTTGTGGGAGAAGAAGATTCGGCTTTTTTTGGGATTGGCTGAACAAATGCAGTTTTCCAACTACTCGGAACGAGCCCAGAAGAATAGGATAGATGGAAAAGCTTACGCAGTGGTTTTTCTAGCGTGGAAGATCACCTCTTCAGAATAATAGCGGGGATACCATCTGGGCCAGCGGATTTATGAATGTTGAGATCTTTAAGAATTCTCGCCACAGTTCGAGTACGAAAAAAGATTGGTCCCATAGAATCATTTACGCGTTCAAGAACTGGGGGAGTCATGACACTATCTGGTAAGGTGGAATTTTCGGCGAACTGCCTAGCAAATAAGTTGGCTTTATCAATAGAGCTAACTAAAGGAGTGTCATTGACAACAAGCGTAGGAACCGAGGAAGAGGAAGAATTCCTCATATTTTTTACAAATGACCAACAATTCTTACTGCCTTTGGGACATTGCAGTATTTTTCGCCGCAATTTTTAGTCATGTAAAAATTTGGTCCTTCGAATATAGGCGTCGCAGGCCTTCCTGGCTTGCTTAAACTTTTTCCGGTTTTCCTCAGTTGGGTTGGCTTTAAAACATCGGAAGCTCACCTCTTTCTCCTTGATAACCTCTTTGCAGCTCGAATCTAACCATGATTTAACCTTGGGTTTAATACTTTTAACCCTATTCGGGATAAACGTTTCCATTCCCAGATGAATCATACTAGAAATCATATCTGCACTGGAGTCTACGTCGCTACCGAGGAAGCATAGCGACCAGTTAAAGATCCTGAAGAAATTATTGAGACCGTCCCAGTTGGCTTTCTCGTACTTGCAAACGGTTCTCTTTGGAGCTCTTTCTTTAACTGGATTTGTTTGACACGAGAAATTAGCAGATATGACACTGTGATCCGATGTGCCTAGAGGCGTCAATACACTGATTGTGTATTTATCAGGATCAAAGGTGAGAAACAAGTCAAGTGTATTTTCTGCTCGGCCGTTAACGTCTGATATACGAGTAGGCTCATTGACAAGCTGAGTAAGATGGTTAAAATCAGCAAAAATCTCAGCACACATTCCTTCGAGCGTTGTCTGGCCCGAATGGCGAAGCCACGAAGAATTGTGAACATTGAAATCGCCCGTAATAACGATTTCAGTGTGAGATTACAAGGAGACAATTCTTTGTATGGAGTCAGACAGAGCATCAAATTCCTGAGAAGTTGAAACTCTGTCCAGGTTTGGGTTCCGATAAAGAAAACAATAGTGAATGATGTGTTTATTCACGGAAAGTTTTAACCACATGAAATTAAAAAGGGAGTTGGTACAATGACCGTATTGTGGTAAAAGTTGATATGCAACATCATTCCTAATATATATGGCGAGACCATGGTGTGAGAAGAATAATGGCACCAAGCAATACCCATGAATAAGAAATTCAGTAGGATCTGAATCTTCACCTACTTGGGTTTCACTCAATGCCAAAACAGCTGGTCTGTTAGAATTAATGTGGATGTATACAGACAGGAAATTCGATCTCAGCCCACGAACATTACTATAATCTACTCTAAAATTACCAGTCATTGCAATATAAAAAAATTCTAAAATCAAAACAAACGAACTTCTAAGTAAATTACTGTATAAGATGATTTAAAGGTCTTTACAATACAACCTCACTACTAGTGTTATACTTTAGTAGTGACGTTGAATTGGTCCGGACCCTGACAATCAAAACAGTAATCTACAATCCATGTGTTATTAAATGAACCAACACATACACCATTGAGCGAGCTTTCAAAAAGCTTAGACCAATGCATGCACCTGCTGAGTCACTCAACTGTACAAGAAAATGAAAGAAAGAGTGAAGGGAATGCACTTACTGTGTTCTGGTAGGTATTTTTTTTATTTTTGCTTTTTTCCCTTTGTGTTGCTTTTTTTTATATATTGCTGTTGTTTTCCACTGTTTTTTTATCATTATTATTTTCTGTTGTTTTAGTTTTATTGATTATATTTTTGTATCACTATTTTTTTTAGTTTTGTTTTGATTCTATTTGAGTTTTTGTGTTTTGTTTTAAATAAATTAAATTAACGAGACTGCGACGGGGACGGGAGACAAGACAACAATTAATACAAAACGCAGAACACAACGAGAGGCAATGAACCTCCCCACTCGAGCTTTCACTGGCTGGCTTTGTTCGCTTTGGTTCTTAAATTCATTTCGTGTAGACTCTTCTATTTTTGATATTAGATCTTGTATCTTACTCCTTGAGGGCATCTCGTTATTGTATTCCAAAATGAAGCTGTGGACGCTGCTTAGCCTAGCCCATTCATTAAAAAATTGCAGATTTCCCCTTTGGAGATACTTCATTACTTTGTGAGGGAGACGGTTGTTCGATAGTGCCATGACTTTCTGGATGAAGCTGAAATGAAGTTCGAGAGTGTGTATATAAAGTGGTGGTAAGCCTGTTTCCAGATGTACCATGTAGTTTGGAGTGTTGTATGGTAATCTGAAGATTTTTTTGACAAAATATATTAGAAGTTGTTGGAAAAAAGTGAGTGAAGTTGATTGAGTAAAGACGTCTATTTTTTAAGCCTCACGAAAATTGTTGATGGTATAGATCTAAAGCTAAAGTAGTTATCATAAATTTAGTCAATTTTCGATGCAAAATTGAACCATTGGGTGAGCCAATTAAGTTTCACAGAGAATTTATATTTAAATTTCCATTCTAAATTTAAATAAATATCAAAATAAATCCACTCAAAAATTGAATAAAGAAAAACTAACACAAAAACACCTATAAAACCGTATAAAAAATGCCGCTAAATCGAACACCACCAGCAACTTCAAACAATAAAACCGTCGACGACACAACACAAACTTACTCAAATAAAAGAGGTTTATCATGCACCTCCCCAGAGGTTTTTCCGCCACCAAAACAAACTGCTGAAAAATCCGGTATGATCGTAGGAGAAATGAAAATTCCAGATCTGTTCGACCGTATGTCTGCACTTCTGGATGAAAAACTTAAGGACTTCGCTACTAAAGCAGACATAGATAAGCTTAACACCGATATTGACACTTTAAAACGAAACAACACAGTTCTTCAAAATCAATTAGAGAAGGTTGAGACCCGATGTATTTCACTCGAGTGACAAGTGGAGTACCTGTCAAATAGAGTCAACGAAAAAAATTTGATCTTACACTTTCCCGCTGAGACAGGGACTCAAGCAACTGAAAAAGCAAAAACACTGTGCATGGACCTTCTTCAAACGCAAAATCAAAATGTAATTGCAGATACGCGCACGCTTCGCTCCAGCAATCAAAAAATCAAAAACGTTGTTGTCGAGCTACAAAACAAACATGATGTTGGACGCATTCTTAAAGCAGCGACAAAGTTAAGAGGCACTGGTATTTCTATACACAAGGACTACCCGACAGCAGCTAGGGAAAGAAGGCGAAAACTCGTCGAAATACGGACGAAAATAATCGCGAAAAACAAAAATATAAAATCCTTGCTTCGGGGAAATACATTGCAAATTGAGGGAAAAACTTTTTATTACAACCAAAACAATGTGACATGTGATGAAGACGGAGGTATGGAGTTCTTACAACAACTGACATTTGATGTGTCATCAAATTCCCACCATAGACCCTCAAAATATAGGTAGGCAGGTGCTGCCAAATTATATTTAATAAAAATGCCGTCAGCCATGTTTACACTAGTAATTTATGTAAAGATTTAAAAAATATTATTTCTTGTAAAATATGTTCTTATAATGTATCAGGATTAGCCAACAAAACTGTTTTTAAAGATTTTTTGATAAAGTTAGACAAAACGATATTTTTATGTTATTTGAGACCTTCATCGAGAACCCAAATGAAAATTATGACTACCTTTTTCCTGAATTCGTTCTATATTGGATCCCAGCAACGAGAACTCACACACATGGAAGAGCAAGCGAAGGATTTCTTTACGGAATCAGAAAATCTTTTAAGAAATACACAAATTGCTTTTTTGTAAGACGAATGGATAGTAGTTGAAATGACTATTAAAAATGAACAATTTATGATCGTACCAGTTTATATCAATTGTAATGCGGAGCTTTTTAATTTCCTTTTAGAAAAAGGCATGGAAAATTTAATGCTAATTGGAGACTGCAACGCGAGGGTTGGGAACTCGCAGATACTGCAGATGCCGCCCGACTTTACCCCTTTATCAATTAGTTCAACCAGGTCAGCATGTGACGCAACGCTCGACACAAATGGGAGAAAACTTATAGAAATGTGTGAATCGATTGGTCTGACCATGTTGAATGGAAGAACAAGAAGTGACAAAACTGGTAACTTTACCTTTTTCAGAGGAACTGCCAACTCCACAATAGACTTCTGCCTTTTACGTGGAAAGTGGCTCGAGTACACAAGAGACTTAACGGTGGAACAACTGGTATACTCAGACCATCTTCCAGTGGTAATTTCTTGTGAGTTCACCAAAGACTCAGAACAACCCACCGAAAGCCTAAAACTCTTACCGAAACTTCAATGGAAGGAACGTTTCTTGCTGTCATACCAAACAAGACTTGACACAAGTCTGAGCCTTGTAAACGACGATAAAATTCAATCGATAAGGGGTGTTGAGTTATTGGTTGCATGTGTCGAACAAGCCGCTCAACCATTTCAAGCAAACCGTAGGCAAAAGAATTGGAGAACCCATGGTTAGATGCAGAATGTGAAGCAGCTAGGAACAAATCTTTCAGGCTGCTTAAGCTAGTCAGGGCAATCAATTCAAATTCAGCAAAAATGATGTACCAAAATGCAAATGTGGCTTACAAAAATCTCTGCAAGGAAAAACAAAAACAATATTCTCTTTCCCTCATGGTAAGGCTGAACGCATTAAGAGATAGCAGCTCTTTTTGGAAATTAGCGCGTGAACTAAATGGGATACCTTTCGTTAGAAAAACCGAAATTAGTACGGGACTATTAGCAAATCATTTTCAACGATTACTAGGAAGGCCAGAAAGACCCTTCCAAATACAGCTAGCTTATCCTTGGATCGAAAACGAAATTCTGGATCAAGCATTCACAATTCAAGAAGTAGCGACTGTCCTTCACAGATGTAACAACAACAAAGCTCCAGGAGACGATCGCGTTCCCTATGAATTTTATAAATATGCTTCAGAAAACTTTTTAATAAAACTAACAGATGCATACAACTACATCTTCATGAGCGATGACTTTCCGGAAAGCTTCCGGAAGAATATCATTTTCCCAATTTTCAAAAAAGGCGACGTTAACGAACCAACAAACTATCGTGGCATATCTTTTATGAACTCTGTCATGAAAATCTTTACAGGTGTAATTTTAGACAGACTTACGCTATGGGTTCAAGATAACAATCTGCTAAGCGAATATCAGGCTGGTTTCAGAAAAGAATACTCAACGGTGGACAATATATTTTCTTTGACGTGTATTGCCAGATCATTCCTAACGAAAGAAAAGAAGTTATACACTTTCTTCATTGACTTCAAGTCAGCTTTCGATTCAATTGATCGGAATGCATTGTTTTACAAGCTAAGCTGCCTAGGTATATCCACAAAAATGTTGAATACGCTGAAAGGAGCGAGCAACCAAACAACGGTATGGAATGGAACAGAAAGATCTGAATGGTTCCACACGACATCAGGTGTTAAACAAGGCTGTCTTCTGAGCCCAGTTCTATTTTCTCTTTTCCTAGATGATCTCACTACATTTTTACCTGGTGGAATTAGTTTTTCCGGTGCCACAATTAAAGCACTGTTGTATGCAGATGATGTTGTCATATTTGCAGAGACTCCAAATATGTTGCAAATAATGATAAACAAACTCCAATCATATTGTAACCTATGGAATCTGACTGTTAATACCAATAAATCGAAGGTAAAGATATTTCGCAACGGAACAGGACGATATGGAAGAAAAAAATGGAAATGGGAAAATGTAGATCTTGAGGTGGTGAGGGAGTATAAATATTTAGGAGTATAAATATTTAGGGGTAATCATAATCACTATCTCTACAAAAACATTTAAAGGCAAGGCTAATCGAAGCAAAAAAAGCTATCAACTGCAACTGGAAAGGAATCTTAAGTAAGAAGCATTTTGCCCCAAGCACAAAGTTTAAACTATTTGAGGCCGTAATGCGATCGATATTATGCTATGCTGGCCAGGTATGGGGATTTCAGCAGTATGAGGAGGTAGACAAACTTTTAAGATATTTTATTAAAAAAATGTTCTGGCTCCCAGAAAATACACCTACCTATATGTTGCACCTAGAAACAGGAGTGGCACCACTCTATATCTTCACATTGAAGATGCATCTGCAATATATATTTAAAGTTATAGAGTTACCAAACCATCGGCTACCTAACATAATCGTTAGACATCTGCTTTCTAGGAAATCCCAGTTCTTTGAAGAGTGGACTCGACTTGGTCTTGAACATGACATCAAGTTGCTAGAATCAGGTATAGAGGATTGGAAAACTTTATGCCCACTATTGCTTGGAAAAATTGAAGCATCATTTTTTGCAAAATTTGGAGAGTCGGCTCAACAAAGTGAGTCCCGAATCCTATATGGACAATTAAATTACGACATGGGTGTGAACAATTATTTCGACGATCGATATCCTATCAGTACAATAGCCTTAATTTTCAAAACCAGAGGGGAATTGTTGCGTTTAAATTACCAACCACACGGCTCAAACGACAACACTCGGTGCACATTATGTAATCCCCAAGAAACCGAAAATGTAACGCATTTCCTAGGAAGATGCCCTATCCTTCAGACAATCCGACGCGCTTTCTGGGGAAAAAACGTCCTCAGCAATGATGATATTTAATTTATTTAATTATTATATTATAATTTTAATTCTCAATGGTGAAAACTGGACAGCATTGTCCAGTTTCGTCCGCACGGCGCTGAACTATAGAAAACAAATTATCAACCAAGCTTTTTAAAAATGATCGAATACCTCATTCAATTTTCTTTTTAACATTAAAACTATAATTATAATAATTAATATACTATAATTAGAATACATTTATGTCTTTGTATATAAACTTAAACTCCTTTTTTCTGGCTGACGGCAAAAGCCAATGCTATACTTTGTGAATTTTTAAAACAAATATGTAAATCAATTTTCTGCTTAATAAAATCACACATTTTACTACTACTACTACTATTAGAAGTTGTTCCACCTCTTCATATTGGTATATCCCCCAGACTTGTGCCGCATAGCACATTATGGATCTCATAACTAATTTTTAACAAGACTCCAAATTATTTGTTTAATAAGCTTGATTTTTGCTCTTCAAATCGTTTTACCTTGTTGCGCTCCCCCAGGTTTACCTGTTTGACATCACGGAGGCAATTTTTCGTTTATGCTGTCAGACTGTGGAATAATCTTTCCAGTCACTTGAGGTCTGGAATCGAACATAGAAAGTTTCATCAACTTTGTTTTGAATATTTCTCAAATTTGAACTGAGGTAACTTTTTTGTAATTAGGTAACTTTTTTGTAATTATTGTAATTTCTTCTTCTTGCGACTTTAGTTTTTAATTTTGTTTTTAATTGATTGTTATTTAATAAATTATTAATAGATTGCTACAATTGTTTTAAACATAGTGTTTGCATACTTGCATATCAAATAACTGCATCAAAAATCTTATACTTCGAGTTCGGAGGGATATTCCTCTTGCTCAACACTCAATTCCAGGTACTATTAATCGCGCGTTTTGATTCTTTCAATTTTTCTTGCAAGTGTTTTTTGAAAGACAGTTGTGGTGTCATGAGTACACCAAGATATTTATACTCCTTGACTATTTCGAGATCTTCATTGTTCCAAGTCCATTTTTCGTTTCCAGCAAATCGTCCTCGTCCGTTGCGAAAAATCATGATTTTCGATTTGCTCGTATTGAGTTGAAGATTACATAAGTAGCAATATTGCTGTAGTTTGTTGATCATCAACTGCATCATGTTGGGGCTCTCTACTAATATGACAATGTCATCAGCATATAGTAGCAGCTTTATTGCAAGACCATCAAACATTATTTCACCTGGTAAGGAATCTTTGAGATCATCAAGAAAAATTGAGAAGTGTATTGGGCTCAGAAGGCATCCCTGCTTGACACCTGTTTTCGTCTGAAACCAACTAGACAAAGTGTTTCCATCCCATACCGCCGTAAGATTATCCTCATATAGATTCTGCAATACCTTGAGCATTTTCGTTGACATCCCTAGGTTACTCAATTTAAAAAATAGAGCTTTCCTATTTATCGAGTCGAAGGCAGCCTTAAAGTCAACGAAGAATGCGTAAAGTTTCTTTCCTCTATCCAGGAACGACTGCTCAATGCCAGTAAGGGAAAAAATATTGTCCACGGTGGAGTAGTCTTTTCTAAAAACCCGCTTGGAACTCACTGAGTAGATCGTTGTCTCGGATCCAGTTCGTCAGTCTCTCCAACATAATCCCAGTAAATATTTTTGTCACTGTATTGAGGAACGGGATTCCTCTGTAATTGCTTGGATCTTTTGGGTCACCCTTCTTTAGTAAAGGAAATATTATATTTTTCTTGAAGCTTTCCGGTGCCTTTCCAAAATTAAAAATAGAGTTGTAAGCCCTTGTAAGCTCTTCTAGAAAAGTTTCGGTTGAATTTATGAAGAATTCATTCACCAGGAGCTTTGTTAGTGTTGCAGCGGGAAATGACTGTGCTTACATCTTGTGCAGTTATTGGGCGATCTAGCTCTTCTACTTCCAAAAATGGCAGCGCAAAGTGAAGTTCGTTTTCATTGAGATTGTTGTTCAGGAGTTTCTCGAAATGGGTTGCTAACATAGAAGCATCAACTTTTATATTCTGCCCAAGAGTTGTGCCGTTTATTGTCTTCACGATCTTCCAGAAGGATTTGCTATTGTTAACATCCTTTTTTCAATGCTAGTGTGAGAGTGTATGCTTTTTGTTTTTGTTCGCACAGCGTTTTGTACTTTTTGTTTGCTTCTTGGTATAGGTATTTCGTGTTTGTGGTTCCAGTTTTTGTTCAGTATCCTTAAGAATGCAACCGACTTTTTTCTGGCTGCTTCGCATTCCCAATCATGCCAAGGCTGTTTTCCCTTTTTTCTTTGTCTCAATTGGAGTGGTCTTGCGGCTGTGACTATACAGGTTGTTAGCTCGTCTGTTCCGTTGATGGTTTCGATCAGTCTCTGATTTACTAGCATAAGTTCTTCATCTAGGTTTGATCTGTATCTCTCTTTTATTTGTTCTCTCCATTGAAGCTTTGGTAATAGATAACTGCGATCGATGGTGTTGCCATCATCAGAGCTGTATATCATATTTGAAGATATTGGTTGGTGATCTGAATGAGTTAAATCATTCACCTTAAAATCATCGACACACTCAAGCCATTTCCCTTTAATGAAGCAGTAATCTATCGTTGAGCACGCAGCACCCCTAATTAAAGTTAAACTTCCTTCTTTATCACTTTTTGAGCGACCGTTTAGTAGTGTTAGTCCGATGGTTTCACACATTTTTATTATTTTTTTGCCATTTCCGTCGATTTTTTTATCAGTTGCTGCCCTTAATTCTGCAAATAATTCTGGTTGTCTCCCTTCGTTAATAATTATTTGGTTGTCTCCAACCCTACCATTGAAGTATCCCATAAGCATAATATTTTCCTTCTCAAATTCCAACAAGAAGTTATATAAGCTGGTGAAATCATCCATCCATTTGTTGCAGTTTAAGTATATTGGTATTATAAACATTTTTCCTCCTTTGCTAACAATTTCGATTATTTCTCTGTTCATTACATTTACAAAATTACATTTGATTACATTCTTCAATTCTTTCTTAACACCATACAAAAAACATCCACTAGCCCCCCCCTGCACAGACGATCTCACTGCTGGTATCCAGAGTAGTTCATAATGTTGAAAGAAGTTATCGAAACGTTCCATATTCTTATCTACATAAGTTTCATGCAACATAAAAATATCATATTTATTTATAAATTGAAAAAAATCATAGAATACAAATTTATTGGCTAATCCTGCTACGTTAAATGATAAAATACTTAAATATTTGTTTGAATTACTAATTTTAATTTTATTTCTACAACGGCTGACGGCATTACAACTAAATACGCTGAACGTGTTCATCGAGATTCCCTACTTGTGTTCGGCTGGACTGACTGCAACTTGCGTTTCCACCATAATTTGACATTTCTCGATTGTTACTTAGTCCGGTATTACACAGAACATGTATTTAATGCGCCAAAAACACTCTAGTAAAGATATAAATCCTCGGTAGCCATATTGGTTTGCCTACAAGCTAAACCGGAAACTGGCCTCATAAAGTATTTCTTAGTGTGCGTGTAATTTCTGCTCTAATTTATGAAATTTCCCCTAAAAACTCAGTAAATGTGTCTATGTATGCGTGAAAACACGTCAATTTTACTCGTTAAATTCTTCCACATTACAAATACAACAATGTAAACAAATGGGTTTTAAAGGGTGATACGTACGAAGGATTTATATCTTCATTAGAGTGTTTTTGTAATGCGCATTAATCGGCTATTTTGTTTTGAAGTGTCATTCGGTGATGCACGCGTTATTACACGAAGACTTTTGGATTTTTAAGTCTGTGCATTCTTTTGACAGATATCTTTTATTTCTACTTTCGTTTCTCGCTCGGTGTACCCAACTCACGGTTGCCACATTGGTCATTTGTGACCAAATTTAATTTTTAATTCCATTTGGCCATATTTTTCGGAAACGAACAAAGATGTTGGACAGTTTAAGTAACGAAAACGTTCTTTTAACATACTCACTTGGCTAAACAGAAACAACGGTTAAACTCATTTAAGCAACTTTATGTAAAAAATAACTTTATTAAAAATATAAACTCTTGACCTGAATTGGACTCTCAAAATCGAACCTTATTACTTTTAATAAAACTATTGTGCAAACTTATATACTCTGATCTCATGTTAAAACGCTTTGTTTTTATATTTCGTCATCCTTATTAGGGTTAATCTAGTTTAATTAAGTTTGTTAGGGATTTTGTGAGTTTATTTGTACGTAATTAAAAAATAAATGTCATCTACATAATATGGAAAATATGTTAAATAAAATCTGATGAATTCATTAATCTGTGTTTACAAATTTTTCCGACTTGAATTATGTTGGTAATTTGTACCTACAACTGATCATGTTTATTTTCAAAATTGGAGACAAACAATTTTTTTTTACAGCAGTGGCAACCGTGGGTATACCTCAATTCACTTCCGTGTCCCATATTGAGGTATTAGCTCTACTAAACACGAACACGAAGTGAAGCAAATGCGAAAAAATACGAAGAAAAGGAAAGACAAACGTCAAAAACATGCAAGGAATTGCTTGTACGTGCATGCCGAAACAGATTTATTTCTATTTCATTTTTTATTTATTCCTTTCTCTTTCGCACTTCATTGATGCAAGGAAAAACATGCGCTGTGTAATACCGGACTTAGCAGCTGTTCAACTCTCATCCCATTTTCTTGATCGCACGTCAATCTATTGTTTACATCCAGATAATAATTTTTTCCCTGGATTTGGAGATTTTCTCCACGAAGTTGTATTTTAATATTTGGATTTGTTGATATAATTTGTTCTTTTATTTTGATAATTTGTCTTCGCTTTTCACGCGCAGCAAAAGGGATAATTTCTGTGTATCGAAATACCAGACCCTTTGAGTTTACTTGCGGCTTGCAACATGTGACTAACGTGTTCTCTATTATGAAACTCAATTAAAACATTTCCAACATTTGCTCTTGTAGATCTAATTTCTTTCGTTGATGCAACAATTGCGGGATTATGGCTCTCAAGCAGATCCATGCAGATTGATTTTGCTTTCTCAGCGGCGACTTCTCCATTCTCAACAGGTATGTGAACCATTATGTTTTTTTCATTGGTTTTATTTGAAAGCCACTCTACTTGCTTCTCAAGAGAGATGCAGCGGGTTTCCATTGTCTGCAGTTGAGTTTGAAGGTTAGCATTCTCTTTTTTTTATCAAATGCAATTGTGCCCCGATTCCTTAGAGATCAGATTTTGTTGCCAAAAGCTTCATCTTTGCGTCCAAAGTTGTTGATATGGACTCGCAGATCATGGTTTTTAAGTCATTTACAGACAGATTACTAATCGCCATTTCCCCTGATCCTCCCCGTTGTTTTACTGGTGGGAATGTGGGCGAGGTGTCGTGCAGCCCCCGTTTCGGTTGTTGAGTTGTATTAGTGAAAAATTCCAAGCCTTTGTTCGGAGGCGGTGTTCGGTTCATTCCTAAAAATTTTAAATCTCCAAAACTGCGATTTCGCTTACAATATGAAATGTTTTCGACTTACCCTTACAAGGATATAAGTTTAAGTTTCAATTGGCGCACTTAAGCGAATTTATTTCGGCACTTTAAGGAGTATTTTCTTTATAAACAACGGAGCTCAGTCGCAAACACTTTTGATCCACTTTACTTCATTCACTGCCCACTGTTCGGTGAGATGAACCATGAGATCAACAGTGGACCTATTGCTTCGAAAGCCGTACTGACGGTCATTAAGAAGCTTTCGATCTTCAAGATATTTCTTGAGCTGATAATTAATCAGCGTTTCCATGACATTGGAAAGAAGGGACGTAAGTGCAATCGGTCGGTAATTAGAGGGTAAGGAAGATTCGCCTTTTTTGGGGATGGGCTGGACAAATGCAGTTTTCCATCCTCTCGGAACGAGACCTGAGGAGTAGGACAGATGAAAAAGCTTACGCAGTGGTTTTGCCAGCGTTGGAGAACACCTCTTCAGAACAATAGCGGGGATACCATCCGGACCAGCGGATTTATGTATGACCTCTCTTTTTCCTTCTGAGAAGTCGGTGTTCCTCTCGCCTTTTTTGCTCGTGGAGCTGATGAGCAGCTCTCCTCCCTTTATGCAGCACCGCTTTGCGTGCCTGTTGTTTGGCTGTTTTTGCCTGCCGACATTTCTCATCAAACCAGGGGTTCCTTGTTGGTGGTTTCTTGAAACCCAGCACATCAGTGGCGGCTTCTCTGATTGCATCTTGGCAATGTTGCCACTGGTTTTCGATACATTGTGTTAGCGGCAGAGAACTTCGATAGAGGTTACTTGTCGGAAAAGGATTTGGCGATCTCTTGCGATTGTAGCCTTTCGACGTTGTACCTTCTCCCAGCATTTCCCTGTTTTGCCTTGGGTCTGGAAACCCGAAGTGCTATCTTGGCTACAACGAGGTAGTGCTCTGAGTCGATGTTAGCTCCTCGGAAAGTTCGGACATCCATGATGCTGGAAGCGTGTCTGGCGTCGATCGCAATATGGTCAATCTAGGCTAGGTTAGGTTTGGTTAAAGTGGCTTTCCATGATGGAATCGGATACACTTAGGCCAGTTTAATGGCCCATTGTGATACCACATGAATCTTGAGGCTTTCTCCTAAGCTCAGTGGAACCAGTTTGAGTCCCTTACGAAACGTGAGAGGCTGATTATGCTTATATGATTTAGATCGTTTAGATGGTTAAAGAAGAATTCTCCTAGGTAATTCTTGCGTTTTTGAGCTAGAGCACGGCATGTACAGAGAAGGTGAAGAACTGGGGCCCTACTATGTAACTTGATTCTACAATGAAATTGCTCGAATTCGAAAAATTGGTACTATGTATCTATTTGACTACTTTCGAACAAACGAGAATCGAATAGTTCTAGTAGTGCCAACTATATTCTTATGAACTTTCGAATAAACGAGGAACTACGTAACTCGAAAGTAGATTTCAAAACAAGGCAAAATCGAAAATAATCACTCTACATCAAATGTGTTCGCGAACGAAGTTTTTTTTGTCAAAGTATTAGTAAAATGTTATAAATTATTAATATGCAATTTAGATTTGAAAGTTTTTCATTCATCTTTTTGTGTTTTATTATTTTACCACCCCAATTACACCGGGAATTCAATATCCTCCTCCTTTTGTGAACAAAAATTCGTTCAACATGGCCCGATAACGATCGCCATTGACTGTAACGGCCACTCCTTGCTCATTTTTGAAGAAAAATGGCCCAATGAAGCGTATAGGTACACAACCATATTTTTTCAGCGGAAAGATAAAAA
>OV049924.1:219463849-219661349 GCA_920104205.1 Eupeodes latifasciatus
ACCTCATTTCCTCATCTCCCCCATTTTAATACAAAATCTAGAGATTCATTTTTTTAATCTATTTGACATGTTTTATTTCAAAGACCTGTCTTTCATATTTATAATAAAAAATCTCACATTTTAAATTCAATCAAGATTAGAAATTAAGATTTTTAACTTTAATTTTCAAAAATTTAAATAATTAAGATGTATATATAACAAAAATATGTAAATTTAAAAAGCTTAATAAAAAAAACGCAATGGTATGATTATAGTTTAGCACTATTATATTATTCTGAGGATATATTGGGCAATATTTATAATTATATCCAGGGCCGGACAAAGCATATGTGCAAGATGTGCAAATGCACAGGGCGCAGAATTCTGGGGGCGCATTACCAGGAGCAAGAAAATGTAATCTGATCTTGCAAACAAATATGTACTACTATTTGCCATTCTTTAACCACAAACATTCTTAAAATAATCTCAAAAAAACATCCATCACAACTGTCCTAAGTTATCTCTTGCGCACTAACTAACATCACTTTCATTGTTGCATTCAATGAAAATTTAACTCAAAATATCGCAGAACTAAAAATCCTACCTACCTCACTTCCAAATATTTCACCCTATTCGTACAAGAGAAAAAAAGAAAAAATCTCAACACAAAAAACTTCCATGCAAGAGAAAAAAAGGAAAAATCTCAACACAAAAAATTTCCATGCCACCTCATATGTGCAAGATACATTTCATGCACACCGAGTCCCAAAATTAACATAGAGAGTATGACAAAGCAAAATACTTATTCATATTGAATCGTATGGGCTAGTACGTGCAGGTTTTGTATCACGCACGTACCTGAATGTGAGTTCTCATCTACAAAAAAAAAAACAACAACAAAAATATATGGAGTGTTTTTGGTTAGTATTTGTAGTAGAAACAGAAAGTAGCACAGCAACCTACCTGCTCTCTTCTTTCGGAGACATTTTTTTGTTGTTTTCTTTGTAGATGAGAACTCACATTCAGGAACGTGCGTGATACAAAACCTGCACGTACTAGCCCATACGATTCAATATGAATAAGTATTTTGCTTTGTCATACTCTCTATGTTAATTTTGGGACTCGGTGTGCATAAAATAAATCTTGCACATATGAGATGGCATGGAACTTTTTTGTATTGAGATTTTTTCTTTTTTTCTCTTGCATGAAACTTTTTTGTGTTGAGATTTTTTCTTTTTGACGTGACAATGTCTTAAATTAGGTTGCGGCTGGGAGTCACTTATGAAAAAGTGTAACGCCCGGTAACGTTACGATGAGTCACCGAACGAGAGAGAGGCCCGCCGAATGCCTTGCGTCTCTCTCCCACTCAACTATGATCGGTCTGCCGCGCGCGCAGCACTAGAGAATTAGGCGCATTGAATCGGCGCATGCTTGTGTCTCTGTCTTTGTCTTTCTCGAACGTTCTTGGCGTTGGAAAAACAAGAAAGCGTCATAATACAAGTTCACACGTGTGGTTAAAGTATCGTCAGCTGTGTCTGTAGTGAAAATGTGGAGTGCTTAGATTCGTCATTTACAACAACTACAACAATAAAGGTAAATAATTGTACACTGATATTTCATTATCGTAAACTATGATTGATTGATTAATTGTTAGATTGACACAAAAGTTGAGAAACTGAGTTTATAGGTTATGTCATACTATTGATAAATGTTGATAGTGTTAAGTAAATTATTAGTTTAAAAAATTTGTGCAATTCTTATTTTCATTCAATTCCTTGTTCCTATTGTGCAATTTAATTATATTCATATCAATAAATATTCTACCGAGAAAAAGACGTTGTCACGTAAAATCTTCGCCCGTAAAACCGACTTTACAGGCAACCATTTTTTTTTCTCTTGTACGAACAGGGTGAAATATTTGGAAATGAGGTAGGTAGGTGTCTTTGCTACAAATGGTCAATTGATGTGCAAGTTTTCTTTTTTGCACACTGATTATCGAAACTAACATGGGAGATATTTAAAAAAAAAACGTATTTATACAGAATCATATGGGTCAGAGCGTGCAGGTTTTCTTATTGCACACTGTGTAAGAGTTAAGTGCCTGATTACAGATGAAGTTTTTAATAGAATGGAAAAAGAGCATAGAGCTTAAAAATTAAAGAGGGATGATTCTATGTGGAGTCGAATTGTTCTTGCGCAGGCAGTTTTTTTTTTTTTTTTTTGTGAAAGTTAATGACTGTTGTAACGGCTACTTTTAATGTATATCTAGTCTGGTGCAGAATGCAGATTGTTGCAATTGTTTTTTCGCTTTGTTGTTAATTAATATTAAATACATAGACCGTAATGTGACTGACTCAGTTGATTTTAGACAAGCTTGAATTACATGAAATTTTAATAAGTATCTAACTGTCAAAGCCAAAGTTATGATAATGGTTCGAATAGGCTTCGTCTTGTTGAGTGGACGTAATTTTATAAAACTAAGAGACTGTGTCTAAGAAACAACTAATGTGCTTTACAAAAATAAACTAAATTAATATAAAATAAAAACTGTGTAGCCTGACCAATTCTAAGTCGGCAAATTAATAACAAGCTATTGAAATAACTATGTATAGTATAGGTAAATAGAATTAAGAATCATAAGTGTAAAAAAAAATCTCAATAAAGTACATCCATACATACATACATAATGGTTCGAATATAAAAGGAAAAGAAGCGAGTGCTCAGAATCGAATTCGAACCCTGGAACCAAGAGCATTTTTAGTTTCATGTTGCCCGCATTCCTTAAATTTAGTGGTTAATGATGCTGCTCGGTGCTTATTTTATGCAGTTAAATTTTTCGATACAATTCAATGTTTGTATAACTTTTTTTAAAGTTCCACAACGAGGTTGGATATTTATAAGAAAAAAATTCCAAGTCATACTTTGAAACCCCTTTCTCAGACTAGATGGGAGAGCAGGTTAGATGCATTGAGGCCTTTTAAAACAAATTAAGAAGAAATATATGAAGCCCTTTTAGAATTAAGAAATCTAGAAGCAAAAAACATTGCAGAATCGTTAGGAAATAAAACTTTTGATTTTACATTTATTTGCTGCCTGCTAATTTGGTTTGATATTTTAGAAAATATAAATTAAACTAGTAAATATTTGCAAAGTCCGTCCGTTAATCTGTCAACTGGCATAACGGTTTTAGAAAATACAAAAAACAGTTTGATTTTCATGCGTTCCGATGAAAAATTTAATGAGTAGGTATTTTCAATTAACCGAGCGTATTGCTAGTTCCCTAGAAATACCAAATATGTTTCCTGTAGCTTCATCATTGCGATCTCAACGGAGAAAAATACTTTATACTGATGAATGTCCTGAAACTATATTAGACCCGAAACAAAGATTTAAAGTTGAATTTTTTTTTAAATACTTGAAAGGTTTGATACGTATAGTATCAATTTTTCATTTTTTAGTAACATAAGCGAATGTTTAAAAAATACAAATGTACCTACGTGCTTCATGCCTTAATTTGCAGAATGTTTTAACATAAAGTAATTTTAAAGATTTAGATGGAGAAGAATTGTTTCAAGAGTTAACCGTAATATCCCAGCTTGTTACACCACAAAGCTCAAGTTTAGATGTGTTAAATTTTATTTTTAGTTCAAACCTTGAAGATTTTGCCCCGAATTTAGTAATTGCTCTCCAAATTCTTAATACAATCCCGGTCACGAGTCACGGTAGCTTCAGGAGAACGTAGTTTTTCTAAACTTAAAATTATTAAAAATTATCTTAGGACAACCATGACTCAAGAGAGATTGGTAGGTTTATCTATAATGTCCATTGAAAAGAAATTATTAAATTCTTTAGACTTTGATGATCTCATTTCTGAATTTGCAAAATGTAAGGCCAGAAAAGTAAGTTTCCAAGTTTAAAAGTTTCCCCTCTGCTCATTTCTTCGCTGCGTTTTAGTTTAATGGTTTAGGCCTCCTGCGGATACCTCAATAAAAAACGCATTGAAAGTCTACCTCCTGGGTAATCTGGGAAAGGCTTATGCTTATGTATCAGTTTATGTGTAAATAAAATATAAAAAAGGGGCGCTTTCTACAAATCTTGCACAGGGCGCAAGTTTGGCTGGGGCCGGCGCTGATTATATCTGTCTCAATAAGACAAGTTAACAACAAGAAAATCACTCACCCCAAAATACCGATGCAGTGGCCACTCCTCGATGAATCTTGGTTCGATGAGGCGATCCTTAGTACGCCTTCTATTTTTATTTAATAAATGCTATAAATGTTACCACTGCACACTTCACAAAAAAAAATATAATTAGCACTATTACCTGATGTATATCTATATATATGTATATGAATGTATATATATGTACATATATATGAATATATATATATATATATATATATATATATATATACATATATATATAAGGTAAGTATGTGCACCACTTTTCTTTTTTGATTTTAAGTTTTAAATTAAAAATTACTCCTCTTTTTTTTGAAATGTTAAAAAAAAAACAATTTTTAGAACGTTAGCACTGAATCTTAAAAAAACTGAACAATAAAAAAAAAATTATTAATGTTTAACTAAATTTTAAATTTAAATTGATATAAGAAAAAGCACTCATATATATTTATATACATATATATGTAAATATTTGAATTGATTGGTTTTCCCGTTGCAGTTTGCGGGACGATTTAAGGATTTCGGGATTTCCTCGCCCCGTTAATTTCCTTTATTCACGTTCCCTTTAAAAAATTGAGGCCGTCAAAAAGAATTTTTTTAACGGCCTTAGGAGCGAACTAACCGGCGTATATATAAATATATATAATTTGATCTTGGACAATCTTTCGTCTAAGGTACATATCTGTATATTACATATATTGATAAGGCGAACCCAGCGCTGATGGATTTTTCTTTAGATTTTTTTGTAATTTGTATGTTTTCCATGGATTTTCTTAAAAAAAAGTTTATAAATCTCGAACTTGGTTCCTTGGACAGTCGGTCGGTGGTACCATCTTAAATTTCTTCTTAGCTTCCTGAGTCAAAGGTGGATCTTTTTGAAAAGAAGGTACTTACCGACGGCTTTTACCAAAGAGCCATAGCTCTACCTATCTCACTAATACCACCAAACTTGGATTTTCCAGCCTTTTGTCTACTGCCTCTCGTTTCATACCCACTAGATTACGCATTGTTAACACAATTAATCTTTTTATGTGAGTGTGAACATTGGTGGGCGTAATTTACGCACTTGTTGCAAACGTCTTCGGATGTGAATCGGATTCATAAATGTCATGACACCGATCGCATCCAAATTGTTTCATGCAACAGACATGCGTTTCCCCACCTTCGCAACATTCCCTCTGACCGTTCTAAAATTGTGGCAAACCGCTGACAATAACTCAATTTGTGATTTGGGTGTCAGCCATAATTCTTGCTGACCAAAAAGAGAACTTATTGTCATTATTCTTACCCCTAAAGAGGGCGAGCGAGGTAGCATTGCTATAACTTGTTACAAAATAAACAACTGCAGTAGCAGTTGAGTCGTCGTCGTCGGTCTTGTCCTAGTTGGTGGTGTTTTTTTTGTTTGGTTTGGTTTGTTTTCTTTTATTTTGTATTTCTTTTTTAATGTACCTAATTCTTTTTTTATTATTTTAATTATTTAAATACAGCCAATTTGGTTAAAGGGCTTCACGTTTTCTAGATAAAACTTATAGGTATGGATAATGCGAACTGAAACCACCTTTCCTTTTCGCGCGGCCGGTAAGTGCATTATGATAAGTGATCAAAGATAAAATTCAAAATTGCCGGAATGAGTTGTTGTTTATTTTAAGTGTTTGTGATAAAAAATCTTTGTCAACAAAAAATCCAACATAAATAAATAGTGCAAACAAAATAAACAAAAATAGTGTTAACAGCAAAAAAGGCAGGAATTCGGAAAGTGAATGACGGTTGTTTTGAAAATTGTGCGACGAGGACAAACATAATAGTCGCGAGTGAGATACCCGACAAAAATCCGCTACATTAATCTAAACATAAACAAATTGCTCTTAATTAGAAATTAAAGCTTAAAACAAAAAAAAACAGAGGTCGTTCACCTCAAACATATGATGGTATTCGTGGCAAAACAAATTTTGTTGTTATTCGCGATGCGTGTCGTTTTGCCGACGTTTAAAATTCGATTTTTCTTCGTGATTTCTTAATTAACCCGCAAGTCGCGCGGTCATTTGTAAAGGGAGCGGGCGCGCGTAACCGAAAAGACCTATCGGATGAATAAGAGAAATAAAGTACTAATTATTCCATAAATATTTATTTTTTTGTACTCAGATACATTATCATTGTCTTTAAAGTCTAATTTGTCAAAAAAGTACTTAAAATTATGAAAAAGGCTACTAGAAATGAGAATTACAATGATGGGTAAAAATAATAATATGAACGAAAATGTACTAAGCGCGGTCGATTCGACCACGCGCGACCGCTTGAAGGTTAAAAAAATCGTGTAAAAGTTTTTGTATTTTAAAAATAAATTTTTAAGTCGGTTCGGGTTAGTTTTTAAAATGTTCGAGCATCTTTGTTGTGTGCCAGCTGTTGTGTTGAACGTGGGGCGCAAACCCACTTATCAAAACAAAAGGGTGACGTCAGATAAGTTAAAAAAAATGTATTTATTTTTTTGAAACGATACTTTGTGTTCTTTTTTTGTTTCTTTTCGTTTCAGTTGTCCGGTTATTGACGAATTTCTTTGGCATGGAAAATGCCAAGAGGTTTGCCAGATCTGGATTCCAGTTCGTACATGCAATTTCCAACTACTTTTCTCACACGCGATTTTAGGAATTATGGGAACAACTTGGCATTAATTCTTTGAGCGAAATTAAATCTCATTTCATTTCATTTCATTTATTTGACAATAATGGTACGTACAGTTGATTACATCTTTTATAGTACTGGGATATAATATGTTTACAAATTTGCATTTAATTAAATACAATTTAAGAGAACGAGATTTTATTAATGTTAAAAGCAATTCTTTGTGATTGAAGGGAAAAGGGAGAGGATTATGGTTGAATTGGGAGAGACGAAAAGTGAAGAAATATTGCAGTTTTAAATCTTGTATAGTTAACAATTCATTTAATTGGAGATGGGGAGATGGGAGCGAGTTCCAGAGCTTAACAGCACGTATAAAAAATAAACGGGACGAGTTCAGAGAATTGCCGAGTTGAAGGGTAATATTGATACTTCTAGCGGAATGGTTAAATGAGAGTTTGGTAAACAGATAAGACGGAGCCTTAATATGAATTAATTTATGTAAAAATAAACAGTTTCTTGCGTTTATGTATTGCTGCAGTGTGCAACCCAATATATTTTTAGAAAATTCTGAAACATGGTCATATCTACGTAACCCATAGACGTAACGGACAGCATCATTGAAAGCAACTTGTAGTTTTTGTTTGGATAGTGAATCAAGATCACTGTACACTATTTCAGCATATGATATGAGGGGAACTATTAAAGCAATTATTAGTTTACGTCGAGTTTTAACAGGGGTAAAGTATGCTAAAGGCCAAAGTTTACGTAAGCATCCATAAATGCGACCAATGACATAATTAGTGTGTCTATAGCCTGACAGATGACGGTCAATAGTATATCCAAGGCTGGTGCAATGATCCACTACTTTAATTAAACGATCACTTAGCCAAATATTAGGTAGAGTAGAGAGATCAAACTTTTTCTTCGAAATTGGAATGACTAGGGTCTTGGAAGGATTTAAGAATAGGCCATTTGCAATGGACCACGCATTAATTTGGTTAAGATCCTCGTTGATGGAGAGGGACAGTTCATTGAGCTGATGAAAAGGCCTGGCAAGATGGAGAACTCACATTCAGGAACGTGTGTGATACAAAACCTGCACGTACTAGCCCATACGATTCAATATGAATAAGTATTTTGCTTTGTCATACTCTCTATGTTAATTTTGGGACTCGGTGTGCATAAAATAAATCTTGCACATATGAGATGGCATGGAACTTTTTTGTATTGAGATTTTTTCTTTTTTTCTCTTGCATGAAACTTTTTTGTGTTGAGATTTTTTCTTTTTGACGTGACAACGTCTTAAATTAGGTTGCGGCTGGGAGTCACTTATGAAAAAGTGTAACGCCCGGTAACGTTACGATGAGTCACCGAACGAGAGAGAGGCCCGCCGAATGCCTTGCGTCTCTCTCCCACTCAACTATGATCGGTCTGCCGCGCGCGCAGCACTAGAGAATTAGGCGCATTGAATCGGCGCATGCTTGTGTCTCTGTCTTTGTCTTTCTCGAACGTTCTTGGCGTTGGAAAAACAAGAAAGCGTCATAATACAAGTTCACACGTGTGGTTAAAGTATCGTCAGCTGTGTCTGTAGTGAAAATGTGGAGTGCTTAGATTCGTCATTTACAACAACTACAACAATAAAGGTAAATAATTGTACACTGATATTTCATTATCGTAAACTATGATTGATTGATTAATTGTTAGATTGACAAAAAAGTTGAGAAACTGAGTTTATAGGTTATGTCATACTATTGATAAATGTTGATAGTGTTAAGTAAATTATTAGTTTAAAAAATTTGTGCAATTCTTATTTTCATTCAATTCCTTGTTCCTATTGTGCAATTTAATTATATTCATATCAATAAATATTCTACCGAGAAAAAGACGTTGTCACGTAAAATCTTCGCCCGTAAAACCGACTTTACAGGCAACCATTTTT
Source organism: Eupeodes latifasciatus (assembly GCA_920104205.1). NCBI lineage: Eukaryota > Metazoa > Arthropoda > Insecta > Diptera > Syrphidae > Eupeodes > Eupeodes latifasciatus. The sequence continues at coordinate 219,472,569 of OV049924.1, forward strand.
TTTTCTCTTGTACGAACAGGGTGAAATATTTGGAAATGAGGTAGGTAGGTGTCTTTGCTACAAATGGTCAATTGATGTGCAAGTTTTCTTTTTTGCACACTGATTATCGAAACTAACATGGGAGATATTTAAAAAAAAACGTATTTATACGGAATCATATGGGTCAGAGCGTGCAGGTTTTCTTATTGCACACTGTGTAAGAGTTAAGTGCCTGATTACAGATGAAGTTTTTAATAGAATGGAAAAAGAGCATAGAGCTTAAAAATTAAAGAGGGATGATTCTATGTGGAGTCGAATTGTTCTTGCGCAGGCAGTTTGTTTTTTTTTTTTGTGAAAGTTAATGACTGTTGTAACGGTTACTTTTAATGTATATCTAGTCTGGTGCAGAATGCAGATTGTTGCAATTGTTTTTTCGCTTTGTTGTTAATTAATATTAAATACATAGACCGTAATGTGACTGACTCAGTTGATTTTAGACAAGCTTGAATTACATGAAATTTTAATAAGTATCTAACTGTCAAAGCCAAAGTTATGATAATGGTTCGAATAGGCTTCGTCTTGTTGAGTGGACGTAATTTTATAAAACTAAGAGACTGTGTCTAAGAAACAACTAATGTGCTTTACAAAAATAAACTAAATTAATATAAAATAAAAACTGTGTAGCCTGACCAATTCTAAGTCGGCAAATTAATAACAAGCTATTGAAATAACTATGTATAGTATAGGTACATACATAGAATTAAGAATCATAAGTGTAAAAAAAAAATCTCAATAAAGTACATCCATACATACATACATAATGGTTCGAATATAAAAGGAAAAGAAGCGAGTGCTCAGAATCGAATTCGAACCCTGGAACCAAGAGCATTTTTAGTTTCATGTTGCCCGCATTCCTTAAATTTAGTGGTTAATGATGCTGCTCGGTGCTTATTTTATGCAGTTAAATTTTTCGATACAATTCAATGTTTGTATAACTTTTTTTAAAGTTCCACAACGAGGTTGGATATTTATAAGAAAAAAATTCCAAGTCATACTTTGAAACCCCTTTCTCAGACTAGATGGGAGAGCAGGTTAGATGCATTGAGGCCTTTTAAAACAAATTAAGAAGAAATATATGAAGCCCTTTTAGAATTAAGAAATCTAGAGGCAAAAAACATTGCAGAATCGTTAGGAAATAAAACTTTTGATTTTACATTTATTTGCTGCCTGCTAATTTGGTTTGATATTTTAGAAAATATAAATTAAACTAGTAAATATTTGCAAAGTCCGTCCGTTAATCTGTCAACTGGCATAACGGTTTTAGAAAATACAAAAAACAGTTTGATTTTCATGCGTTCCGATGAAAAATTTAATGAGTAGGTATTTTCAATTAACCGAGCGTATTGCTAGTTCCCTAGAAATACCAAATATGTTTCCTGTAGCTTCATCATTGCGATCTCAACGGAGAAAAATACTTTATACTGATGAATGTCCTGAAACTATATTAGACCCGAAACAAAGATTTAAAGTTGAATTTTTTTTTAAATACTTGAAAGGTTTGATACGTATAGTATCAATTTTTCATTTTTTAGTAACATAAGCGAATGTTTAAAAAATAAAAATGTACCTACGTGCTTCATGCCTTAATTTGCAGAATTTCATCTACTTAGTTCTATTTCTTTTTGGCCCACCGGAATTATTATGCATGAGTTTGAGAACAGAAATTCCAAAAAACAATCACGCCATTTTCCACAACCACTGACAAAGTATGCCTACCGCTTCAACAACAGCAAAAACTGATGATTTATTATCAGAATGTAAACGGACTACGAACTAAAACTAATAAGTTCTATATAAATGTAAACAACTTACCTCACGACGTAATTGTGTTAACTGAAACCTGGCTATGTAACTCAATTGCTGACACAGAACTCTTTGACAAGAACTTTCAAGTTTTTCGGCGTGATCGATATTCAATTGACGAATCTACAAGAGTTGGAGGAGGATTATTAATAGCTGCTAAAAACTCTTTTATAAGTTCGTTGGTAAATGATTTCCAACAATTTGACTTCGAAATGATGAGCATAAAAATAAAAATGGATTTCGGTAGCCTATATATAGTTGCTGTCTATATACCACCAAGTTCCAACTACAATATATACAAACAAATCTATGACAATTTGGAAAATTTATTTGAAAATATAAATGCTGAAGATGAAATCTGCGTAGTAGGTGACTTCAATTTACCTAATCTTGATTGGTCCAAGAATGACAATAACGAAGAATATTTTCCAACCAACCCATCTACTGATATCGAATTTTGCACAGTCGACACAATGGCCTCTCTAGGACTCATTCAGCTGAACTCAATCAAAAACCACAATAACAAAATACTGGACCTTATTTATATTTCTGACATCGTAAATGCTGACACTGCTGTTATTCAAAGCGACATAAAACTTTTAAGAGAAGACCGACATCATCCTGCGTTGACAATATCCTTAAATTTAAATATTTGTAATCTTGATACCTCTTGTGATAAGCAAATTGAATTTGACTTCAAAAAATGTGATTTCAATCAACTTTTTACCGACTTAAATCATTTGGACTGGGATTCAATATTTATAAATTTGAACTTAGATGATATGGTATTGAAATTCTATAAAATATTATTTAATTGCTTTCTAGAGAGCGTACCTCTTCGTAAAATTAAAGCCAAAGATAATAATCCGCCATGGTTTGATCGGCATCTTAAATGCTTAAAAAATAAAAGGAATAAGGCGTGGATAAAATATAACGAATCACATACTGATGTTGATTATGGTATCTACCAAGAAATCAGAAATGATTTTGTTAACTATTCAAATTGTCTTTATAACGAGTTTGTTGCAAATACTGAACGGGAACTTAAGACGAATTCACGAAATTTTTGGAAATATGTTGACTGTAAGCGAAAATTTGACGGGTACCCTCCAAACATGACATATAGAGACAAAACAAGCCATGATCCTCTAGAACTTTCGAATATGTTTGCAAATTTTTTTAAAAGTGCGTATGAAGATTCTTTTTCTACAAATCACAGCTCAATAGATTTAACAAATACTTCTCAGTTTCCTCACTTGGCTCAGATAAATCTAACAATCTCGGAATCTACTATACAAGACAAAATTCTAAAACTTGACGAAAGCCTTAGTCCAGGCCCTGACGGACTGCCTTCATTTATGCTAAAAAAGTGCGTTAAATATCTTTCGCACCCATTGTGTATTCTGTTTAACCAATCATTTAATTGTTCCCATTTTCCACTCTTATGGAAATATGCATTTCTAAAACCAACGTATAAGAAGGGTCCCAAGCATCTTATATGCAACTATCGTCCTATAGCTAAGCTGTCTGTTATACCAAAATTGTTTGAAGCCATTGTTTGTGATATTCTTTCCTTTAACTGTTCTTCTGTTTTTTGTGACAATCAACATGGTTTTGTGAAAAAAAAATCGACCGTTACAAATCTACTCGAATTTACAACATATTGTATTGACACTTTCGAAATTAAACAACAAGTTGACTGTGTATTTACAGACTTTAGCAAAGCATTTGACAAACTTAGCCATAAAGTACTTTTAGGGAAATTAGAAAAAATTGGACTAAATGATAAACTAATAGCATGGATATCTTCTTACCTAACAAACAGATATTATTGTGTTGTGTTCAAAAACGACTATTCCAATCCGTTTATTGTCAATTCTGGTGTACCTCAGGGTAGCCACCTTGGTCCATTGTTATTTGTTCTGTTTATAAATGATCTCCCATCTATCTTAAGAAATTCTATGACGCTAATATACGCTGATGACGTGAAAATATTTCGAAAAATTAATTCCTTAACGGACTGCGAACTATTACAAGATGACCTACTTCGTCTATGGGAATGGTGCAATACAAATCGTTTATTGTTAAACATTGATAAGTGTAAAACGATGAGTTTTACACGTAAACACAGTATTTTTGACTATAACTATAGGTTAAATTCTTCAAACCTCGAAAAATTGACTCACTTCTCAGACTTAGGTATCATTTTGGACACAAAACTGTCTTTTACTGACCATTTCAACCACATTGTGAAAAAAGCTAATAAGACACTAGGCTTCATAAAAAGATTTGGCAGGGAATTCCGAGATCCTTATGTCCTTAAAACTCTGTATGTATCGTTTGTCAGATCAGTCCTTGAATACGGTTGTATAGTTTGGGCCCCTTATTACTCGAATCATATCCATAGACTTGAAGGTGTTCAAAGAAGATTCCTAAGATTTATTTTACGATTTCTCCCACAGACACATGAATTAGCTTTGCCTTCCTATTCCGTTAGGCAACAACTTATAGGTCTTCCATCGCTTACTAGTCACCGTAAGTATTTGCAACTCTGCTTTATTGTTGGAATTCTGAATGGATCCATTTCATCTCCATCAGTTCTGTGTCGATTCCACTTTAATGTAAGCCGAAATTACTTCAGAAATCGAGTGCCAATTCGAGCAAATCTTAGCCGATCAAACTATGGTTCTAACAGTCCAATTAACCAGTTAATAAGCATATATAATGAAAATAATTTTCTTTTAAATTCTATTAATCAAAATATCAAATCAGATAGCTTCAAAATACATTTTTTCTCTCACTATTTAAATAATTCTTAGCTTTATGTGTCATATTATTATTAGTAATGTTTAAAGTATATTTTAATGTATAGAATATATTTATATATATAATTTTTTTTTTTTTTAGATATAAGTTTTCTTGTAAACCTAGCGTTAGTATTTAACGTAATTGAATAAATAATAATAATAGAATGTTTTAACATAAAGTAATTTTAAAGTAAAAAGTAATTTTAAAATTTGTTACACCACAAAGCTCAAGTTTAGATGTGTTAAATTTTATTTTTAATTCAAACCTTGAAGATTTTGCCCCGAATTTAGTAATTGCTCTCCAAATTCTTAATACAATCCCGGTCACGAGTCACGGTAGCTTCAGGAGAACGTAGTTTTTCTAAACTTAAAATTATTAAAAAATAATCTTAGGACAACCATGACTCAAGAGAGATTGGTAGGTTTATCTATAATGTCCATTGAAAAGAAATTATTAAATTCTTTAGACTTTGATGATCTCATTTCTGAATTTGCAAAATGTAAGGCCAGAAAAGTAAGTTTTCAAGTTTAAAAGTTTCCCCTCTGCTCATTTCTTCGCTGCGTTTTAGTTTAATGGTTTAGGCCTCCTGCGGATACCTCAATAAAAAAACGCATTGAAAGTCTACCTCCTGGGTAATCTGGGAAAGGCTTATGCTTATGTATCAGTTTATGTGTAAATAAAATATAAAAAAGGGGCGCTTTCTACAAATCTTGCACAGGGCGCAAGTTTGGCTGGGGCCGGCGCTGATTATATCTGTCTCAATAAGACAAGTTAACAACAAGAAAATCACTCACCCCAAAATACCGATGCAGTGGCCACTCCTCGATGAATCTTGGTTCGATGAGGCGATCCTTAGTACGCCTTCTATTTTTATTTAATAAATGCTATAAATGTTACCACTGCACACTTCACAAAAAAAAATATAATTAGCACTATTACCTGATGTATATCTATATATATGTATATGAATGTATATATATGTACATATATATGAATATATATATATATATATATATATATATACATATATATATAAGGTAAGTATGTGCACCACTTTTCTTTTTTGATTTTAAGTTTTAAATTAAAAATTACTCCTCTTTTTTTTGAAATGTTAAAAAAAAAACAATTTTTAGAACGTTAGCACTGAATCTTAAAAAAACTGAACAATAAAAAAAAATTATTAATGTTTAACTAAATTTTAAATTTAAATTGATATAAGAAAAAGCACTCATATATATTTATATACATATATATGTAAATATTTGAATTGATTGGTTTTCCCGTTGCAGTTTGCGGGACGATTTAAGGATTTCGGGATTTCCTCGCCCCGTTAATTTCCTTTATTCACGTTCCCTTTAAAAAATTGAGGCCGTCAAAAAGAATTTTTTTAACGGCCTTAGGAGCGAACTAACCGGCGTATATATAAATATATATAATTTGATCTTGGACAATCTTTCGTCTAAGGTACATATCTGTATATTACATATATTGATAAGGCGAACCCAGCGCTGATGGATTTTTCTTTAGATTTTTTTGTAATTTGTATGTTTTCCATGGATTTTCTTAAAAAAAAGTTTATAAATCTCGAACTTGGTTCCTTGGACAGTCGGTCGGTGGTACCATCTTAAATTTCTTCTTAGCTTCCTGAGTCAAAGGTGGATCTTTTTGAAAAGAAGGTACTTACCGACGGCTTTTACCAAAGAGCCATAGCTCTACCTATCTCACTAATACCACCAAACCAGGATTTTCCAGCCTTTTGTCTACTGCCTCTCGTTTCATACCCACTAGATTACGCATTGTTAACACAATTAATCTTTTTATGTGAGTGTGAACATTGGTGGGCGTAATTTACGCACTTGTTGCAAACGTCTTCGGATGTGAATCGGATTCATAAATGTCATGACACCGATCGCATCCAAATTGTTTCATGCAACAGACATGCGTTTCCCCACCTTCGCAACATTCCCTCTGACCGTTCTAAAATTGTGGCAAACCGCTGACAATAACTCAATTTGTGATTTGGGTGTCAGCCATAATTCTTGCTGACCAAAAAGAGAACTTATTGTCATTATTCTTACCCCTAAAGAGGGCGAGCGAGGTAGCATTGCTATAACTTGTTACAAAATAAACAACTGCAGTAGCAGTTGAGTCGTCGTCGTCGGTCTTGTCCTAGTTGGTGGTGTTTTTTTTGTTTGGTTTGTTTTCTTTTATTTTGTATTTCTTTTTTAATGTACCTAATTCTTTTTTTATTATTTTAATTATTTAAATACAGCCAATTCGGTTAAAGGGCTTCACGTTTTCTAGATAAAACTTATAGGTATGGAATATGCGAACTGAAACCACCTTTCCTTTTCGCGCGGCCGGTAAGTGCATTATGATAAGTGATCAAAGATAAAATTCAAAATTGCCGGAATGAGTTGTTGTTTATTTTAAGTGTTTGTGATAAAAAATCTTTGTCAACAAAAAATCCAACATAAATAAATAGTGCAAACAAAATAAACAAAAATAGTGTTAACAGCAAAAAAGGCAGGAATTCGGAAAGTGAATGACGGTTGTTTTGAAAATTGTGCGACGAGGACAAACATAATAGTCGCGAGTGAGATACCCGACAAAAATCCGCTACATTAATCTAAACATAAACAAATTGCTCTTAATTAGAAATTAAAGTTTAAAACAAAAAAAAACAGAGGTCGTTCACCTCAAACATATGATGGTATTCGTGGCAAAACAAATTTTGTTGTTATTCGCGATGCGTGTCGTTTTGCCGACGTTTAAAATTCGATTTTTCTTCGTGATTTCTTAATTAACCCTCAAGCGGTCGCGCGGTCATTTGTAAAGGGAGCGGGCGCGCGTAACCGAAAAGACCTATCGGATGAATAAGAGAAATAAAGTACTAATTATTCCATAAATATTTATTTTTTTGTACTCAGATACATTATCATTGTCTTTAAAGTCTAATTTGTCAAAAAAGTACTTAAAATTATGAAAAAGGCTACTAGAAATGAGAATTACAATGATGGGTAAAAATAATACTATGAACGAAAATGTACTAAGCGCGGTCGATTCGACTACGCGCGACCGCTTGAAGGTTAAAAAAATCGTGTAAAAGTTTTTGTATTTTAAAAATAAATTTTTAAGTCGGTTCGGGTTAGTTTTTAAAATGTTCGAGCATCTTTGTTGTGTGCCAGCTGTTGTGTTGAACGTGGGGCGCAAACCCACTTATCAAAACAAAAGGGTGACGTCAGATAAGTTGTAGAAAATGCTTACTAAATGCTTAATAAGATAACTATATAAAGTCACTTAGGCGTATACGTGTTATTTTTTCTGTAAATAATAAATAATTAATGAAAAAAAAAAAATATAAATTCGCCACATTAGAATTATTAGAAACCAAACCAGTGCTTTGATGATCACCATTAACGCCCCTTCAAATTGCCCATCTGCCAACACTAGTTCTAGTAAAAAAAAATATGTATATCTATACTATCATTTATTTTTTTATATAATATTAGGTTTGTATGCGTTAATAAAATTGCGTAACAAAAGGAATCAAGAATACCGCAGTGGGATTATTGGAATCGAAATGCCGCAGTGCAGGTGACTTGCTTCAATTTTTGTATCAATTTTTTTGCTGTTTTCTTGAAAGTTATTAAAAGAAACGAACAAGAAGGTAAAGTAGAAAGTTTAGCTTATTAGGCAGTCGGTGATTAAAAGTCAAGTTGAGCGTACTGGCGCTAAAATTAAATGCCAACTAGTTTTACAATAGAAAAAAAAAAAGAACTATTAACCAAATCTAAAGTAAAATTACTTTTGCTCCAAAAAAAAAAAAAAAAAGTTTAACAAAATAAAATTATTCTCAAAAATAAATTTAAAAGAAAAAAAGTTTGCTAAAGACAGTACGGCTAAAAATATAAAGAAAAACAAAGTAAGAATAATTTCCAGAATTTAAAAGAAAAAAAAGAAGCGGAGGAAAGATATAGCAGAATTAATTACGTTTTTTTTGAAGAATTGCTATCGCATAACCTTATCAAATCTCGTCACGGGTTCAACTCGAACCACGTGTATTCGAGCGAAACATTTCTAGATCGCTTCGCACACCCAGGCTTTCCTAGATATACCAGCGAAGCATATGAGGGTGCAACCACGTTGGCGTTTGTCACCGACCTTAAAATTAGATTTAAGAAAATTGTAATCCCGATCCGAAGCCCCTTCCTCTTCCTTCTTCCTACCCAGAATAAATTCAAAGAAAAAGAAAATCAGTGCTTATGGAATTGGTGAATTATTTAAGAAGAAAAGATTTAGTCGTTCAAGAAAAAAATTGAATTTGTGTTAACTATCTACATTAAAAAAAAAAAAAAATTAGCAAAACAACGCCGCTACAGCGACTACCCAGTTGGTTCCGGAGAGGATGTGCACAGCTTCACCAGGATCTTCGGGCAAAGGATAAAGTACCTTTTATTTTATACAAACCTAACAAAGTAAGTTACCATTTAAATTTTGTTTTTTTTTATTGAACGTTCTAGTACCTCACTTTCGAGGTTTAAACAAAAAAAAGGTGGAAAGAACATTTTTTTTTATCTACCTTCGTGAATTCCTAAACTGAGTTTTTTTTTCTTTTAAGAACTTAAAGTTGTACATTGTATGAATACAATTTTTTTTTTATTTATTAATAAACATTTAATTTATAATCTGAGAAAAAACAAAAAAAAAATAACTGATTGAGTTTAACTTCAACAAGTCGGAGTTAGATATATTCACTTGGCGAACACGCCCGCGATTTCTTGCTTTTTTTGCGATATTTGAGAAGGCTTTCAGTCACTCTCTTACATGTATTTTATTTTGTTGGATCTTTCCAAAACCTAAGTAACTACAGACTCATTTCAATTAGAAGTTAATTTAGATGTCAGATGGACACAATGTCATCGAAACTTCACTTTAGTTAAGAACAAATTATGATCGCGTAAAAGGGTTTAATTTAGGATGTGAGGTGATGAGAAAGAGATGTTAAGAGAGTTAACTTGGTAAAAATAATATAAAGAAAAGGACACTTAATTTACTTAAGGGGTTAACGCTCGAATTAAGAGCATTTGCGTTAACCAAGGTGTGCTTTTAGGTTTTTTTTTATAGAAGCGCTGAGGGAGGGAGAATTGCTCGGAGAACACGAACATCTATGTTCTCAATAAGTGTGACCATCTCCTCAAAGGTAACTAATTTGCGGGTTTTCTTTTATTTCTTTTATATTTCAAAATTCCAAACAACATCTTGGATTAGGCCTGAAATAAAAACGTAACGTTCGTCTTACTACTTCTGACAAGATCCCACCCGTCCGACGAGCTAGGATGAGCAAGAGCTTGCAGGCCTATCGTTAGAGGGAAGTAAGACAACCTTTTCCACTTCCTTTTTGGTTGATTAGGAAGACCTGTAACCTTCGATCTCTCAAAGAGGGTTAAGTCGGGAAGGGATATTGCGCACTTTAAACCAAAGTTGAGACTCGAGAGAATACTAGAGGATAAGATTGAGTGAAGACATTCGTTAATAGTTTTTTTCTCATTACTATTTTCGTTTAGTGCGTATTAGTTACTTGGTGAGCTAGTAAAGCTAAATAAAACCGTTACAGGTGGCGCCCAACGTGGGGCCCGAAATGGTTACTATTTTGAGGGGAATTATAACTTTGATAGTTCTTGGCGAATATATATATTTTTTATTTATTATTAATTTGGCAGACCAATAAGGTTTTGGAATTATTATCCGAAAAGCTGTGGCTTTTAAGCCGAGCTTTGTTTGTTGTAATGATTTTATAACACTGTCAATTTGTAAGGCAAAAGTAATACCAGATTTTCTTCTCGTCCGAGATTTGAGTGAATATTAATCATTTTTGTCAGTAGCGCAGATAGAAGAATCGTAGTTTTTACACAAAAATATATATACATACTCGTATATGGAAAAAATATATTATTGCTTAATTATCTATGTCCGGGGGATTAGTTGAAGTTGTCCTGATCTACGACTGAAGCATAGGGATTTAGTGGAAATATATTTACATATACACGTTAAACACAAGAAATAAAGGAACTTTTAGATTGGGTCCAGACCAATCGTTTTTGATAAGCGTTGTCCAGACAGTTTGACAGAAAAAATAACCTAACTTTCTTTGTCGCAACGATTTTAAGAACTTGTTAACTGGAAGGGTCATGGGTTCCTAGGCATAAGTAAAATCATTCAAAAGTTATATACAAACCACAAACTTATTTCTTTTAAAAGTTTTTGTTTATTAAGTAGTCCAACACACTCTTTCTCTCTCATCTCACATCCGAAGTTAGTACATGAAAATTTGAAATTATTAGTAAGTAATTCATTTAGATAGTTTATGTCTTAAGGAGAGACCATACTTTTTTTGATCAGTTTATTCATTCTGTTTACTTCTTTCGATTTTGAATTATAGTATCTATTCATTAATTTTTTTATACACATATTTATAATTTTTTTTTGCAATTTCAATGACCGGTAAACCAAGAGGTCGACCTTCTCGGGCAAGTGTATACCAATTAAGTAATAGTGTCCGTGTAACGAGATCAAGAAATCAAGAATTAGAAAATATGGCTGAAGCAGGTAGTTCTACAGCCCATATGGCGAATATAGAACAAAATGAAGATGTAGACAATTCTGTTAGTAATATCGATGAACGTGCGGATGACAGTCCCGTGAACGAAAATCCCAGTGGAGGGGACCTTTCGCAAGAAGCGGAACAGTTCGAAAACTATGTAAGGGAGGTTGTTTCAGCCACGGTAGGTCTCAAACGTTCGGAAGATAGGCGATTTATTCAAGAGGAACTTGCTAAAAACCAGGAGCGTCTATTACAGCAAGTAGGGAACATAATCCGTGATACACTCACACATTTAACCCCAACAGTACCATCTAACTCGAGTAACGTCAGAACAGGTAATGGTCCCATAGTTAATGTTAATAGGACACAAGAAAGGGAGAGCCATCCACCAACCACAGTTCAAAATGAGAATCGGGACGCTTATGTCTCTCGAGAACAAGTTGTTCACCCGGTAAACATGACACAAGCCTCCAACTTAGATAATTTCCTTGCTCGTTTGGGTAGTATGAATCTCAACGATTCCCCGCAGGTGTCCAACGAGCCAACAGCAGCTCCATCTCCTTCTTGTTCATACAATAGATTCCAGACGTACCATAAATGGGGAATTAAATTTAATAATAAGAATATGACAGTAGATGAATTTTTGTTTCGCTTGGAAAGAGTCAAGAACAGCTACAACGCAACTTGGCAAGAGATTGTTGTCAATTTTCATCACTTTGTCGAGGGGCAAGTGGAAACATGGTTTTGGGTATTTTTAAAAAGCAATCCAAGGGTTACTTGGACAGAACTGAGATTTGCTCTTCTGGAGCAGTATAGGACTCTCGAGACAGACTCCGAGCTCTCAAGAAAAATGTCGGACCGAAAGCAATTGCCGAACGAGAATTTCGACTCGTTTTATGATGATCTTATGCAGATGAACTCTAGGTTACGAAATCCTAAATCGACAAGAGAAATTATCGAACTCATTAAACTTAACGTACGACGTAGGATTGGCGAATTGTTAATAACTTTTAACACCCATAGCCTACCAGAGATGTTGTATGTGTGCAGAACTATAGAAAAATTCCTAAACGGAAATGAACCAAAGTCGATAGGTAGGCTCCCGCTGAGCGGAACTAATGCGCCAATGCGTAAAGCAGTCAATGAACTCGATGTATTAGATGAAGCTTCATCTTCTTCAGGTCATGTTCAGGTTGAGGCATTGAATAGAAATGTGAAACCGGTCGAGTGCTGGAATTGCAAGAAGTCAGGCCATACTTTCCGTAAGTGCCCAGATTCACAACGCAATCTTTTTTGTTTCCGCTGCGGACTCGAAAATGTCATATCACCTAATTGTGATAATTGTTCGGGAAACCGACTAAAGAGCAATGCTGTAACCGGGGAGAATTGCTCGAAGAACAGAAACCCGGAGACTTTCAACAATTAGAAATACAAGACAAAATCTACCTACTGAAACGCTTACCAGACGATCCAATTTCTCACTCCATAAAATGTCAAAAAGACCACACAACACCAATTAGAAAGTCTCTACCTGTAACGGTTTTATTTAGCTTTACTAGCTCACCAAGTAACTAATACGCACTAAACGAAAATAGTAATGACAAAAAAACTATTAACGAATGTCTTCACTCAATCTTATCCTCTAGTATTCTCTCGAGTCTCAACTTTGGTTTAAAGTGCGCAATATCCCTTCCCGACTTAACCCTCTTTGAGAGATCGAAGGTTACAGGTCTTCCTAATCAACCAAAAAGGAAGTGGAAAAGGTTGTCTTACTTCCCTCTAACGATAGGCCTGCAAGCTCTTGCTCATCCTAGCTCGTCGGACGGGTGGGATCTTGTCAGAAGTAGTAAGACGAACGTTACGTTTTTATTTCAGGCCTAATCCAAGATGTTGTTTGGAATTTTGAAATATAAAAGAAATAAAAGAAAACCCGCAAATTAGTTACCTTTGAGGAGATGGTCACACTTATTGAGAACATAGATGTTCGTGTTCTCCGAGCAATTCTCCCTCCCTCAGCGCTTCTATTAAAAAAAAACCTAAAAGCACACCTTGGTTAACGCAAATGCTCTTAATTCGAGCGTTAACCCCTTAAGTAAATTAAGTGTCCTTTTCTTTATATTATTTTTACCAAGTTAACTCTCTTAACATCTCTTTCTCATCACCTCACATCCTAAATTAAACCCTTTTACGCGATCATAATTTGTTCTTAACTAAAGTGAAGTTTCGATGACATTGTGTCCATCTGACATCTAAATTAACTTCTAATTGAAATGAGTCTGTAGTTACTTAGGTTTTGGAAAGATCCAACAAAATAAAATACATGTAAGAGAGTGACTGAAAGCCTTCTCAAATATCGCAAAAAAAGCAAGAAATCGCGGGCGTGTTCGCCAAGTGAATATATCTAACTCCGACTTGTTGAAGTTAAACTCAATCAGTTATTTTTTTTTTGTTTTTTCTCAGATTATAAATTAAATGTTTATTAATAAATAAAAAAAAAATTGTATTCATACAATGTACAACTTTAAGTTCTTAAAAGAAAAAAAAACTCAGTTTAGGAATTCACGAAGGTAGATAAAAAAAAATGTTCTTTCCACCTTTTTTTTGTTTAAACCTCGAAAGTGAGGTACTAGAACGTTCAATAAAAAAAAACAAAATTTAAATGGTAACTTACTTTGTTAGGTTTGTATAAAATAAAAGGTACTTTATCCTTTGCCCGAAGATCCTGGTGAAGCTGTGCACATCCTCTCCGGAACCAACTGGGTAGTCGCTGTAGCGGCGTTGTTTTGCTAATTTTTTTTTTTTTTTTAATGTAGATAGTTAACACAAATTCAATTTTTTTCTTGAACGACTAAATCTTTTCTTCTTAAATAATTCACCAATTCCATAAGCACTGATTTTCTTTTTCTTTGAATTTATTCTGGGTAGGAAGAAGGAAGAGGAAGGGGCTTCGGATCGGGATTACAATTTTCTTAAATCTAATTTTAAGGTCGGTGACAAACGCCAACGTGGTTGCACCCTCATATGCTTCGCTGGTATATCTAGGAAAGCCTGGGTGTGCGAAGCGATCTAGAAATGTTTCGCTCGAATACACGTGGTTCGAGTTGAACCCGTGACGAGATTTGATAAGGTTATGCGATAGCAATTCTTCAAAAAAAACGTAATTAATTCTGCTATATCTTTCCTCCGCTTCTTTTTTTTCTTTTAAATTCTGGAAATTATTCTTACTTTGTTTTTCTTTATATTTTTAGCCGTACTGTCTTTAGCAAACTTTTTTTCTTTTAAATTTATTTTTGAGAATAATTTTATTTTGTTAAACTTTTTTTTTTTTTTTTTGGAGCAAAAGTAATTTTACTTTAGATTTGGTTAATAGTTCTTTTTTTTTTTTCTATTGTAAAACTAGTTGGCATTTAATTTTAGCGCCAGTACGCTCAACTTGACTTTTAATCACCGACTGCCTAATAAGCTAAACTTTCTACTTTACCTTCTTGTTCGTTTCTTTTAATAACTTTCAAGAAAACAGCAAAAAAATTGATACAAAAATTGAAGCAAGTCACCTGCACTGCGGCATTTCGATTCCAATAATCCCACTGCGGTATTCTTGATTCCTTTTGTTACGCAATTTTATTAACGCATACAAACCTAATATTATATAAAAAAATAAATGATAGTATAGATATACATATTTTTTTTTACTAGAACTAGTGTTGGCAGATGGGCAATTTGAAGGGGCGTTAATGGTGATCATCAAAGCACTGGTTTGGTTTCTAATAATTCTAATGTGGCGAATTTATATTTTTTTTTTTTCATTAATTATTTATTATTTACAGAAAAAATAACACGTATACGCCTAAGTGACTTTATATAGTTATCTTATTAAGCATTTAGTAAGCATTTTCTACAACTACTTCAAAGCGCGGGCAAGAATTTTTAATACCAACAAAATCTCTAATCGTATTCAGAAGCTCCGTAACAGGCACAATAAGTCCAGAAAACTTCATAAAGTCATCGCCTCCGCAAGGGTGAATACTTCTGTAGAAGATCCTCGTCCTTTTGTGTCCGTCGGAATTTTCGATAAGGAATGGCTTGGTTTGCTCGACTCAGGAGCAAGCATTAGTTGTATGGGAGCGGGATCCTTAGAATACTTGTCAAATCATAACATACAGTTCAAAAAGTTGTCATCCTCATTATCTACGGCCGATGGACGGAAACAAAATATCGTGGGTTTAATAACGACCAAAATTCAATACAAAGGGATGAGTAAAGATATCGATCTCTTCATTGTACCATCTCTGTCACAACAACTCTATCTAGGCATCGATTTTTGGCGAATTTTCAAATTAGCTCCAAATATTATATCCGAAATCGTGTTGAATTCTGAAAGCGGTTCAAACGAATGTAATTTATCACCGAAGGAGTATAGTGCGCTTCAAGATACAATTAAATTATTTCCTTCTTTCACGGAAAAGGGTTTAGGAAAAACAAATCTAATGGAACATTTGATAGACACGGGAAACGCGGTGCCCATAAAACAGAGGTATTATCCTGTTTCTCCAGCGGTACAGGCCATGATGTATGTGGAGTTGGACCGCATGATTGAGCTAGATATAATTGAAGAAAGTTCCAGTCCTTGGAGTTCCCCAGTGGTCCTCGTTCGCAAGCCTGGAAAAAATCGTCTTTGCTTAGACTTCCGCAAGGTCAATCAGGTCACTAAGAAAAACGCTAATCCCATTGCTCATATAGAAGGATTACTAGCGCGGTTTTCAGACCCACACTTCATCTCAAGCGTGGACCTAAAGGACGCATACTGGCAAATACCGCTGGAGAAAGTTTCACGGGAAAAAACTGCTTTCACCGTTCCCGGACGTCCTCTTTATCAGTTTAAGGTTATGCCTTTCGGTCTTTCAAATGCCGCGCAAAGTTTATCTTGTCTAATGCACAAAGTAATTCCTCACGAACTACGTGATCGAGTTTTTGTGTACTTGGACGATCTATTGATTTTTTCCCATTCCTTTGACGAACACCTCAAAGTTTTAAAAATTGTAGCGGAAAGGTTAAGTGAGGCTGGACTAACAATAAATGTTGAGAAGTCTAAATTTTGTTTGCGAGAATTGCCATATTTAGGGTATATAGTGGGACAGGGAGGCATCAGAACTAGCCCAGATAAAATAGCTGCCATAATTGATTTTCCGGTACCGAAAACCCCACGCCAGGTTAGACGTTTTCTGGGCATGGCCGGATGGTACCGAAGATTTGTAAAAGACTTTTCAACCCTGGCTTCTCCTTTAACTAACACCCTTAAGAAAAATCAAAAATTTAATTTCGACGACAAGGCGGTCGAAGCATTTAACGTTATAAAGAAAGAGTTAACTTCTACACCTGTACTAGTCAATCCAGACTTTTCAAAACAATTTATAATCCTTTGCGATGCTTCCGCCACGGGTATTGGTTGTGTACTCTGTCAAGAGGATGAAAAAGGGACCGAACGTCCAATCTACTATTTTTCACAGAAGCTTAATCAGGCTCAACGAAACTATTCGGTTACAGAACGCGAATGCCTGGCAGCTGTGAAAGGGATACAGAAATTCAGACCATATGTGGAAGGTTACCGGTTTAAAGTCATTACAGATCATTCCAGTCTGAAATGGCTTATGAGTCTTAAAGATCCAACGGGCAGATTGGCTCGCTGGAGTTTAAAACTTCAAAGTTTCGATTTCGAGGTAGAACATCGAAAAGGCTCTTTAAATGTGGTACCAGACGCATTGTCACGAGTGTATCAAGTTGATTCACTGCATTTGGTAGAGGAAGTACTCAAGCTTGATCCGATAAATCCTACGGATATTCTACATGTCGATTTAGGCGACCCTCAATTCAAGTCCGAAGAGTATTTGCAAATCATGCAGAATATCGAAAAGAATAAAGATCGACTTCCAGACCTGTTGGTATCTAATGGTTTTGTATATAAAAAAGTAAAATTTTGTACAGGAAATCCCATTCAGGATGATTTAGTTTGGAAACTATGGGTCCCAACAAATCTTACTGAAAGATTAATCTCGTTAGCTCATTGCCCTCCACGCGCGTCGCATGGAGGTATATCGAAAACATTGTACCGTCTTCGTCAACAATGTTATTGGCCAGGCATGGCAACCCAAGTCAAAAACTACATTTCGAACTGCGAGATATGTAAAACCACCAAAGCACCAAACTTCACGTTAAGAGCTGAGATGGGAAAAGCTTTTGAAGTAGACAGACCTTTTCAACACCTATATATTGATTTTATTGGACCCTATCCACGGTCAAGAAGTGGAAACACCGTCATAGTCATAGCGCTTGACCAGTTGACAAAGTTCGTCCTGGTCAAACCGCTTAAGAGGGCTACAGCTGAGACGGTGTTGAAATTCCTCAAGGATGATATATTTCTGGTATTCGGCGTGCCAGAAAGCATTCTTTCCGATAATGGAACCCAATTCACTAGTCGAGAATTTTCGAAAATGATCGAAGTTTTTGGGATTAAACATTACAAGACGGCCGTTTATTCCCCACAAGCGAATGCTAGCGAGAGGGTGAACCGATCAATTCTGGCCGCTATTCGATCCTATGTTGACCCGAAACAAAGGAACTGGGATGTGTATTTAAGCTCTATTAGTAGTGCTCTACGAACAACCATACACTCTTCTCTAGGAATGTCACCTTACGAGGCTCTCTTTGGCCAACGCATGATCGAACATGGAGCTGATTATAAACTCCTTAGAGATTTAGGAGGGTTGAACCATTCCGAGATTGATTGGCTTCCGAAGGTAGCTAAGATGAACATCCTTCATTCATACCTCAAAACAGCCCTGGAAAAATCCCATGAAGCTAATGAAAAAACGTACAACCTTCGAAGTAGAATCGTTTCATATAAAGTAGGTGATCAGTTGTACAAACGAAATTTCATTTTAAGCGATGCAAAAAAAAAGCTAAATGCCAAACTTTGCCCCAAGTTTGTTAAGGTCGTGGTCAAAAAAGTCGTAGGTAACAATCTCTATGAAGTTGTTGATTGTAAAGGTCATACTTCACTTACTCACTCAAAAGATCTGCGAAAGTAGGTGGATAAATTCTTTAGTATTGGCCCGGTCTACTCATCTGTGCATGAGACTAATGTCTTCTTATTCTTTTAACTACGTCACCTTCGTTAAAAAAATAAGTTTTGTAGAAAATGCTTACTAAATGCTTAATAAGATAACTATATAAAGTCACTTAGGCGTATACGTGTTATTTTTTCTGTAAATAATAAATAATTAATGAAAAAAAAAAAATATAAATTCGCCACATTAGAATTATTAGAAACCAAACCAGTGCTTTGATGATCACCATTAACGCCCCTTCAAATTGCCCATCTGCCAACACTAGTTCTAGTAAAAAAAAATATGTATATCTATACTATCATTTATTTTTTTATATAATATTAGGTTTGTATGCGTTAATAAAATTGCGTAACAAAAGGAATCAAGAATACCGCAGTGGGATTATTGGAATCGAAATGCCGCAGTGCAGGTGACTTGCTTCAATTTTTGTATCAATTTTTTTGCTGTTTTCTTGAAAGTTATTAAAAGAAACGAACAAGAAGGTAAAGTAGAAAGTTTAGCTTATTAGGCAGTCGGTGATTAAAAGTCAAGTTGAGCGTACTGGCGCTAAAATTAAATGCCAACTAGTTTTACAATAGAAAAAAAAAAAAGAACTATTAACCAAATCTAAAGTAAAATTACTTTTGCTCCAAAAAAAAAAAAAAAAGTTTAACAAAATAAAATTATTCTCAAAAATAAATTTAAAAGAAAAAAAGTTTGCTAAAGACAGTACGGCTAAAAATATAAAGAAAAACAAAGTAAGAATAATTTCCAGAATTTAAAAGAAAAAAAAGAAGCGGAGGAAAGATATAGCAGAATTAATTACGTTTTTTTTGAAGAATTGCTATCGCATAACCTTATCAAATCTCGTCACGGGTTCAACTCGAACCACGTGTATTCGAGCGAAACATTTCTAGATCGCTTCGCACACCCAGGCTTTCCTAGATATACCAGCGAAGCATATGAGGGTGCAACCACGTTGGCGTTTGTCACCGACCTTAAAATTAGATTTAAGAAAATTGTAATCCCGATCCGAAGCCCCTTCCTCTTCCTTCTTCCTACCCAGAATAAATTCAAAGAAAAAGAAAATCAGTGCTTATGGAATTGGTGAATTATTTAAGAAGAAAAGATTTAGTCGTTCAAGAAAAAAATTGAATTTGTGTTAACTATCTACATTAAAAAAAAAAAAAAAATTAGCAAAACAACGCCGCTACAGCGACTACCCAGTTGGTTCCGGAGAGGATGTGCACAGCTTCACCAGGATCTTCGGGCAAAGGATAAAGTACCTTTTATTTTATACAAACCTAACAAAGTAAGTTACCATTTAAATTTTGTTTTTTTTTATTGAACGTTCTAGTACCTCACTTTCGAGGTTTAAACAAAAAAAAGGTGGAAAGAACATTTTTTTTTATCTACCTTCGTGAATTCCTAAACTGAGTTTTTTTTTCTTTTAAGAACTTAAAGTTGTACATTGTATGAATACAATTTTTTTTTTATTTATTAATAAACATTTAATTTATAATCTGAGAAAAAACAAAAAAAAAATAACTGATTGAGTTTAACTTCAACAAGTCGGAGTTAGATATATTCACTTGGCGAACACGCCCGCGATTTCTTGCTTTTTTTGCGATATTTGAGAAGGCTTTCAGTCACTCTCTTACATGTATTTTATTTTGTTGGATCTTTCCAAAACCTAAGTAACTACAGACTCATTTCAATTAGAAGTTAATTTAGATGTCAGATGGACACAATGTCATCGAAACTTCACTTTAGTTAAGAACAAATTATGATCGCGTAAAAGGGTTTAATTTAGGATGTGAGGTGATGAGAAAGAGATGTTAAGAGAGTTAACTTGGTAAAAATAATATAAAGAAAAGGACACTTAATTTACTTAAGGGGTTAACGCTCGAATTAAGAGCATTTGCGTTAACCAAGGTGTGCTTTTAGGTTTTTTTTTAATAGAAGCGCTGAGGGAGGGAGAATTGCTCGGAGAACACGAACATCTATGTTCTCAATAAGTGTGACCATCTCCTCAAAGGTAACTAATTTGCGGGTTTTCTTTTATTTCTTTTATATTTCAAAATTCCAAACAACATCTTGGATTAGGCCTGAAATAAAAACGTAACGTTCGTCTTACTACTTCTGACAAGATCCCACCCGTCCGACGAGCTAGGATGAGCAAGAGCTTGCAGGCCTATCGTTAGAGGGAAGTAAGACAACCTTTTCCACTTCCTTTTTGGTTGATTAGGAAGACCTGTAACCTTCGATCTCTCAAAGAGGGTTAAGTCGGGAAGGGATATTGCGCACTTTAAACCAAAGTTGAGACTCGAGAGAATACTAGAGGATAAGATTGAGTGAAGACATTCGTTAATAGTTTTTTTGTCATTACTATTTTCGTTTAGTGCGTATTAGTTACTTGGTGAGCTAGTAAAGCTAAATAAAACCGTTACAAAGTTAAAAAAATTGTATTTATTTTTTTGAAACGATACTTTGTGTTCTTTTTTTGTTTCTTTTCGTTTCAGTTGTCCGGTTATTGACGAATTTCTTTGGCATGGAAAATGCCAAGAGGTTTGCCAGATCTGGATTCCAGTTCGTACATGCAATTTCCAACTACTTTTCTCACACGCGATTTTAGGAATTATGGGAACAACTTGGCATTAATTCTTTGAGCGAAATTAAATCTCATTTCATTTCATTTCATTTATTTGACAATAATGGTACGTACAGTAAGATTACATCTTTTATAGTACTGGGATATAATATGTTTACAAATTTGCATTTAATTAAATACAATTTAAGAGAACGAGATTTTATTAATGTTAAAAGCAATTCTTTGTGATTGAAGGGAAAAGGGAGAGGATTATGGTTGAATTGGGAGAGACGAAAAGTGAAGAAATATTGCAGTTTTAAATCTTGTATAGTTAACAATTCATTTAATTGGAGATGGGAGCGAGTTCCAGAGTTTAACAGCACGTATAAAAAATAAACGGGACGAGTTCAGATAATTGCCGAGTTGAAGGGTAATATTGATACTTCTAGCGGAACGGTTAAATGAGAGTTTGGTAAACAGATAAGACGGAGCCTTAATATGAATTAATTTATGTAAAAATAAACAGTTTCTTGCGTTTATGTATTGCTGCAGTGTGCAACCCAATATATTTTTAGAAAATTCTGAAACATGGTCATATCTACGTAACCCATAGACGTAACGGACAGCATCATTGAAAGCAACTTGCAGTTTTTGTTTGGATAGTGAATCAAGATCACTGTACACTATTTCAGCATATGATATGAGGGGAACTATTAAAGCAATTATTAGTTTACGTCGAGTTTTAACAGGGGTAAAGTATGCTAAAGGCCAAAGTTTACGTAAGCATCCATAAATGCGACCAATGACATAATTAGTGTGTCTATAGCCTGACAGATGACGGTCAATAGTATATCCAAGGCTGGTGCAATGATCCACTACTTTAATTAAACGACCACTTAGCCAAATATTAGGTAGAGTAGAGAGATCAAACTTTTTCTTCGAAATTGGAATGACTAGGGTCTTGGAAGGATTTAAGAATAGGCCATTTGCAATGGACCACGCATTAATTTGGTTAAGATCCTCGTTGATGGAGAGGGACAGTTCATTGAGCTGATGAAAAGGCCTGGCAAGATGGAGTTGAACATCGTCAGCATACAGGTGAACCGAAGAGTGCGAACAACACGCAGGCAGATCATTGATGAACATACAAAACAGTATTGGACCAAGAATTGAACCCTGTGGGACTCCTTGCATAACAGGTCTGAGAGCTGAGCATTTCCTCCCAGAAAAAACCCTTTGTGATCTGTCAGATAGGTAGTCACTAATTAGCGAGCATGCCCGCTCACTGAAGCCGAAGAAGTTTACGAGTTTCCACTTTAGAATACTGTGATTCACTTTGTCAAAGGCCTTTGTAAAGTCCAGTAAGCAGAGGAGATTTATTTGACCCTTATCATAGTCAACCTTAACATCTTCAAGAAGATTAACCATTGCAGTAGAGCAGCTATGATTTGCTCTGAAACCCGATTGTTTTTCAAACAGCAAATATTTAAGAGAAATATGACTTAAGATCTGCTGCTCAATTATCTTCTCAAAGACCTTAGAGAGGCAAGGTAGGATGCTTATCGGTCTAAAATCAGTTGAAGAATTAGAGTCACGCTTCTTAACCGTTGGAACAACTCTTGCAATTTTCCAAGAGCGAGGGAAAGTAGAAGTGACAATGCACTAGTTTATAATATGAGTTAGCTGGGTTATAATTAGTGGAAGTATGAGTTTAACGAAACGAGTAGGCACTCCATCATCACCAACAGAGTCAGACTTGATAGCCTCCACACATTTTAGAATATCATCTTCACTAACAACATCAAAATCCTCCAGCCTAGGCACATTGTTCAAGGAGTTAAATGTAGTATTTGCTTCAAAATCAGCAACAGAAACCGACTCTCCAAGGAAATAATCATTGAGCTCATCCGGGTCCAGAGAACATTGAGCTCCTATATCTTTGCAGACACCAATCTTACTTAGGTTGCTCCATAGCTTTTTAGGTGGTAAAGAGGTATTGAGTTTGGATGCATAGTAGTTGATTTTGGATGATCGGATTATAGTTGTCGCTTGATTACGGGCTACAGTAAATAGTCTCCAGTTAACAGGTGTTGGTGCTTCCATCTACTTTGTAGTTTGTTTCTATTTTTAATGCTGGTTAACACGTTAGAAGTGAACCAGGGGCAAAGGTTATTTCGAATTCTTACCGTTTTAGTAGGGACACATTGATTAAAGAGTTGGAGCAACAGATGTTGAAACAAATTAACTTTATCATTAGCATTTGCATAAAGACGACAACTAAGCCAAGGAGCCAATGCGGTTGACAGGTGAAGATAGGAGAAGTCGATTGAGTTGAAGTCTTTGTAGGTAAACGTTTCATTGCAAGGAGAATCTATATTGTACGTACAGAATTGAAGATCATGATCTGAAATATCGAATGAAAGCTGATCATACAGATGTACCAACGAAGAATCAGAGACTATGACTAGATCAAGAAGACTTGGAGAGCAATAAGAAGCAAAACGTGTTGGGTAAGTGGTATCAACAATATGCATACCAACTAAAGACACTAAATCTTTCATCAGAAAGGTACACATATCCTATTTAAGCAGGTCAGCATTGAAATCTACACAGTTTATAGTATGTTCATAAGTAAAACTGAATTAGAGCAGTAAAAATGGAACAGCGGAACAGTTTCGTTTTTTGTTATAAACACATGAAATTAGACATATAGTATAAGAGTCTCTGACTTCGATTATGATGAACTCTATACCAATCCCACTAGATCTAGCAATTACTTTTGCCACAATAGATGACCTACAATAAATAGCTACACTTCCGCCACAGGTGTCAGTGATTCTATCATTTCTAAATAAATTGAAATTAGGGATGTCATACATCTGATCACAAATATCAGGCTTAAACCAGGTTTCACTTACACAAATAACATCAACGCAAGAACCAGAAAACAAAAATTTCAGATAATCCAATTTGCAAACATTAAGGCTACGTGCATTAAGATAACAAACTCTTAAACCATCACAATGTTTAGATATAATGTTAACTAAAGTGGACGTACCCGTGGCATGATGGTTAGTGCGTTGGACTGTCATGCGAGAGGCCTTGGGTTCGATCCCTGCCTGTGCCACCTACAGTTTTTTTCACGGGTACTGCCTCTTGCGAGATATTGACAAATTCTCCAAGAGTAATTCTTGTCATGAAAAAGTGCTTTCTCAAATTAGCCGTTTGGATTCGGCATATAAACTATAGGTCCCCTCCATCCCTGCAATTACTCGCACACAGGAATGGTTGAGAGTTGTAAGTCACTAGGCCCTGGTTCTCTACGGACTGTTGCGCCACCTAATTTATATTTATTTATAAAGTGGACGTTGATTTTTCATACATACTGTTGCACTCATTGGCAGACGAATTTATAGCAAGCATAAATCAATACAAAAATTTGAAGTGCAATATTAAGTTGAGGAGAAGGGAAGCAAAAGAAAATGGGATATAGGTACAGGACACAAAGTTATGATAAATTAAGCTGACAGTATAAATTTAAAATAGAGAATAAAAGAAGAGAAAACAACAATGTTATCAATAAAAAGAGAAACAGAAAAAAAAATTACAATAAAATAATTATTATTAATTACTATTAACACATTGGTGGGTCAGTCGCAGCAAGCAGATGTTCTGAGCTTTGATTGAGAAAGCTTTTATCATTCAATGACTTCTTCACATATATACATTTCCATTCTTAGTGTGAACAGCAAAGAGTTGCTTTTTTCGTTTAAAAGACAAAGCGCTGTTCAGGAGAAAACGAGTTAGTCTCGTCAGACTCTCATTTAAGTAGCAACTACTGTTGTTGGAGGAATCGATGCCAAGATCAAGCAAATGAAGTTCAGACGAATGCTTTTTGCGATATTGGGCAGCTGACATCAGAACAGTGTTTCTCTCAAATGAATTTCTGAATTTGATTAGGATTGGAGACGAAGATGATGACGATGATGACGATGATGATGGGTTATCATCGTTTGTTTTTTTTTTAGTTCGGAATATGTGTGTGAGAGTAGGTGGCGTGCAATCAATTGTATGGCAGAGTCTATGAAACATGTTGGTAAGGATTTCATCAGGAAGGGCAGGTATACCGAAGAGTACAGCATCACAAGAGATTTCTTTTTTTTGCAGAGCAATACATTGTTTTTGCAAAGTGTTTATTTCAGCATGATGTAGTTGTGCATTTTTGTTGCAACTCTCTTCAAGTTTATTGACACGATCAACGATGTTGGTGACAGTTGTGTTTAATTCGGCAAATTGTTGGCTCCAGCGTGTAGAAACTTCCTCAATCTTAAGAATAAATTCATTTCGAAGGATAGAAATTTCATTAGCGAAACCTTGTCTGATAGATTCAGCATGTTTGGATAGCTGTTCAGCCAGAACATCAGAAGTAAGGGGAGAATTGTTTATGGTCGCCTCAGGGGCTTCAGGACGGGGCGGAGAAGCCATTCGTTTTTTCTTATTAACTGCAGCTCTTGTTATTTTATTGACGTTAGTGGACATATATGGCAATGAGAGAGAGATTTCTTTTTATTTTATTTTTTTTTTTCAATAGATACAGTCTTCAGATTTATAAATGTGATTTGGATATGTTTAAAGTTGAATGATGCAATTAATTTTAACTTTAATCACACAAATAATAAAAGAGAAACCAATATGATTGAAAGTAATTCCGCTCTGCACCATTTAATGAAATATTAGAAGACTAAACACACAATTTAATGTCACTTTAGCTGGACTGATAAAGAACACACTTCTAATTCATGCGACATTTAAACAACTCTGGGCGAAGTTCCTATGGAATACCTCTTGACCTTCACGGTAGGTGACATTTTTAGATCTTTTATTATAAGTGTTTCTCGACTTAACGTATGCCCTGTCTAAATTCTCCGACAACTTCTGTCTGGCCAAGGTCAATTTGAGTGCGCAGGGTGTGACCAACATTTCGGGATCGTGTATAGCGTTTATTTTACGTAATATCGTTTACGTGGAGCCGTGATTAATCATGTTTTGTCCGAACAAAGCATAATAGGGTTGACAATTTAGGGACTCGTGTATGTCGGAACGCAACGCACATGCTACCTTGATAGATGAAGGTCCCAGTCGTTTTGCTGTTTAGAAATAAGAATTCTCAACTTACTTAGAAAGCTCCGATTAACCCGCTCCGAAATGTTGGCCTGAGGCGAATACACCGTTCACACATGTTTGACGCCGTAATTGTCCAGGGGTCCCGAAAGTGTGGAAAATTTCATTTCAAGATATTGAATCACATTAGAAGTAGTTTTTGGTAAAGCTTTTAAAAACATGAACTTCGAGAAATGGTCAACCACTATAAAGACGTAATGATTTCCTCGCTTTGTGCGCGGATACGGACCTAAAAAGTCAACGTAGAGTCGTTGCATGGGCTTTTCAGTCTTTGTCTGGTTGATCATCGGTGGACGAAGAATTAAATTGGGAGCCTTGACCATCTTACAGGCTTCGTAATTTTTCATACAAATCTTGATATCTTTTATCATTTTTGGCCAATAATATTTCGATCGTACGCGAGCATAAGTTTTATCAAAACCACTATGGTAACTTATCTTGATGTTGTGATACGTTTCAATGCACTTTTGAGTAAGATTATCGGGAAGCCATAAGCGCCAAAGAGAATCTTCTTCATCTACACTTCCGGTTCTGAATCTCACTCTTCGGTAAATGTATTTCTCGGAAACGATAAGGTCTGGGAGATTTGCCTGGTTTTGGGCAATGTTCTCTCTCAAGTGGGTATATTGTTCCGAGTCAAACTCAGCCGAATCTTAATCGATATCATCGCATATCGTTATCGAAGAACCTCCACAAATCGCATTATCTACAGCAATATCACCTGCCGCGAATTCCTCGATGTTCATCCTCGATAGACAATCTGGCACTACGTTTAAGAATCCTTTTCGATGTTCAATCGAGAAGTCGTACACTTGGAGTTCTAGGCTCCATATGGCTAGTCTACCTAATAGTTCCTTCATTGACATGAGAAATTTAAGACTGGAATGGTCC
Organism: Eupeodes latifasciatus; assembly: GCA_920104205.1. NCBI lineage: Eukaryota > Metazoa > Arthropoda > Insecta > Diptera > Syrphidae > Eupeodes > Eupeodes latifasciatus. The sequence continues at coordinate 219,499,588 of OV049924.1, forward strand.
GTAATGATTTTAAAAGGTAACCCATCAACATAAGGCCGAAATTTTCACACGCTTAGCACGGCTGCGAGGCATTCTTGTTCCGTAACCGTATAATTTTTCTGTGATTTGTTGAGTTATTTCAACATAAATGCAATGGGCTTCTCATTACCGTTCTTATCCTCTTGAAAGAGAACACTGCCTACTCCTTCAGACGAAGCATTGGATGACTTGAAAAGTTAGGTTCAGCTAATACTGGAGCTGAAGAAAGGGCTGATTTAAAGCTCTCGAAAGCTTCGAGTGCTTCGGGGGTGAATTCGAATTTAGCCTTCTTTTGAAGGCAGTTGGTTAAAGGAGCAGCTACGTCAGCATAGTTAAGAATAAATCTCCTGTACCAACCTATCATGCCCAGAAACCTTCTTACTTGCCTAACGTTAGTTGGAACAGGAAAATCAAGCATTGCTTCTATTTTATCCGGGTTGGTTTTCAGGTTTCCCTGGCCTACAATAAAACCTAGACATTTTATTTCTTTCATGCAAAATTTGCTTTTCTCGAGATTAATTGTTAAATTTGCTCGACGAAGGCATACTGCCACTTCTTTAAGGATGCGTAAATGTGACTCGAGATCCGAAGTATAAATCAGTAAGTCGTCTAATTAGACAAACACGTTATCTCGAAGATGACTAGGAATAACTTAATCCATTACTCTACACAGCGTTTGTTCAGCATTACTCAAACCGAATGGCATTACCTTAAACTGGTAGAGTGGTCTACCAGGTACAGTGAAGGGTGTTTTCTCTCGTGATTTTTCGTGCAAAGGGATTTGCCAATGCCCAATATGCGTCCTTTAAGTCTATCTCCGAGATAAAGTGAGTTTCCTTTATCCGACTTAAAAGACCTTCAACATGAGGCAACGGATACGCATCTTTAACCGTGACAGAGTTTACTTTTCGGATTTTCGGAAATCTAAACAAAGACGGACTTTACCAGGCTTTCTCACCAGAACTACAAGACAACTCTGAACAACAACAAGACAACAACTGAAATAGATGCTCCACTATCAAGCAGTCCAAATACTGACTCATTATTCAAAAAAATATTGGCATAAATACGAACATCCGTATCCGTTATCGTTTCGATTATTTGTTTTCGAAACTTATTTCGATTTCGTAAACGACGACGAGTTTTTTTAATTTTTAAACTGATTGGTTTATTGTTGTTTCCGAGAATTCAAGATCGAACCTTTTCATAATTAAGTTTTCGCTCGTGAAGAGACTTAAGATTGTGTGATTTCATCGGATGAAACTGATCAACATCAACGTTGGACTTTTTCCTTTTTAAAATTTGTATCGGGATTGGATTGTTATCAGCTTCATCGGAGGAATTCGTTAGGTTGCTAGTTTTTAATTTTGAGAGTGGTTCGTCTGATTCCTTGAGGAACGAACTTCCCCACTCTTCGTTTCGTCCCTCGGGAAGTTTCCCACTTGATGTTTACCACATTGCACCGTGGTGACACCCTTAGCTCCACAAAGGAAACAAAATAAATTCCTGATGGCCGATGGGCAAAAGTGATATGCATGTCCCTTCTGATCACAATTCCAACATATATAATTTGCGGTTGAAACTGGCTTTCTGGTAGAATACATGGCTGCGACTTCATGTTTTTCCAATTCGGTATCGGAAGAATCGTTTTCGACCGCGATCTCACTTACGTTTCGATGACCGACCGACGGCTCTTTTATTCAAAAAATCGTTCAGCCTCACGAGCTTTTTGTCGAAGCTTCTCTAAGTTCTTCACGTCAGCCGACAACAAAATCTCTCCTAACTTCTCCTTAGTATTACCCCTAATGATTTCAATCAACTTTTTATCATTAAATGGTTCCTTTAGACGGTCGTTCAAGCTTGAAACCGAAACATAAAAGTCGTCAAAAGATTCTTTCGGTCCCTGCTTTCGACACATGAGTTTCATATAAATATCAATTTCTGACTCCAATTTGCAGAATTCCTTTTTCACTGCTTCTATTATTGAAGATAAGTCCGCGTTTGGATTTTTCTTCACAAAATGCCAAAACCACTTATTTGCCCTACCGTCAAGCAAAATATGGAAGTTTGCTGCGATTTGTTCATCGCTATAAGATGAACACGACTGCATTCTTCCTATCTTCAAAAGAAAGTCGGATACATTTTCGGAACCATCATATTTGATGTTCCAACGATCCAATCTACATGGACCTGAGCACTGAACGTAGTGAAAGCACTTGAGCTTCTTGGTGCAACAGCTTGGGTCATTGAAGAGCTATGTCTTTCGACTTGAGGAGGGTTGATTACTTATTGCGATAGTAAACGCAAATCTTCCAATTTTTGCAGCACATTTCCCATAAAAATGTCCATTTGCTGGAAAATCCTAACTTGGTTCTGAACCATGTTTCTCTCTATCCTAGCAAGTACATCTTCCTTTCGACCAACATCATTTTTAGTGTGATCTGCTGGCTCTCTATCACCGCCGTCAACTATATAGCTTGGGTCATTTTCCACACCTTGAGGATCTTCTTGATCCGCCATGTTGGATGTCGAATTGGAAATAACCGATTCTAATTCTTCTGAGAAACTAAACGAATGGTTTAAGTTAAACCTATCTACCGTGTTACGAAACCTTTGGAAAAATTCTTCGAATGTTGCATCGTTGTTACTACCTGATGTACAACGTTAGCACTGAATCTTAAAAAACTGAACAATAAAAAAATTGATTAATGTTTAACTAAATTTTAAATTTAAATTGATATAAGAAAAAGCACGTAAATATTTGAACTGATTGGTTTTCCCGTTGCAGTTGACTTAATGTCCTTTATTTACGTTCCCTTTAAAAAATTGAGGCCGTCAAAAAGAATTTTTTTTAACGGCCTTAGGAGCGAACTAACCGGCGTATATATATAAATATATATAATTCGATCTTCGACAATCTTTCGTCTAAGGTACATATATATTACATATATTGATAAGGCGAACCTAGCGCTGATGGATTTTTCTTTAGATTTTTTTGTAATTTGTATGTTTTCTCTGGATTTTCTTAAAAAAAAAGTTTATAAATCTCGAACTTGGTTCCTTGGACAGTCGTCGGTCGGTGGTACCTTCTTAAATTTCTTCTTAGCTTCCTGAGTCAAAGGTGGATCTTTTTGAAAAGAAGGTACTTACCGACGGCTTTTACCAAAGAGCCATATCTCTACCTATCTCACTAATACCACCAAACCAGGATTTTCCAGCCTTTCGTCTACTGCCTCTCGTTTCACACCCACTAGATTACGCATTGTTAACATTAATATTATAAAAACACAATTAATCTTTTTATGTGAGTGTGAACATTGGTGGGCGTAATTTACGCACTTGTTGCAAACGTCTTCGGATGTGAATCGGATTCATAAATGTCATGACACCGATCGCATCCAAATTGTTTCATGCAACAGACATGCGTTTCCCCACCTTCGCAACATTCCCTCTGACCGTTCTAAAATTGTGGCAAACCGCTGACAATAACTCAATTTGTGATTTGGGTGTCAGCCATAATTCTTCCTGACCAAAAAGAGAACTTATTGTCATTATGCTTACCCCTATAGAGGGGGAGCGAGGTAGCATTGCTATAACTTGTCACAAAATAAACAACTGCAGTAGCAGTTGAGTCGTCGTCGTCGGTCTTGTCCTAGTTGGTGGTGTTTTTTTTTGTTTGGTTTGTTTTCTTTTATTTTGTATTTCTTTTTTAATGTAATTCTTTTTTTATTATTTTAATTATTTAAATACAGCCAATTCGGTTAAAGGGCTTCACGTTTTCTAGATAAAACTTATAGGTATGGAATATGCGAACTGAACCCACCTTTCCTTTTCGCGCGGCCGGTAAGTGCATTATGATAAGTGATCAAAGATAAAATTCAAAATTGCCGGAATGAGTTGTTGTTTATTTTAAGTGTTTGTGATAAAAAATCTTTGTCAACAAAAAATCCAACATAAATAAATAGTGCAAACAAAATAAACAAAAATAGTGTTAACAGCAAAAAAGGCAGGAATTAGGAAAGTGAATGACGGTTGTTTTGAAAATTCTGCGACGAGGACAAACATAATAGTCGCGAGTGAGATACCCGACAAAAATCCGCTACATTAATCTAAACATAAACAAATTGCTCTTAATTAGAAATTAAAGCTTAAAACAAAAAAAAACAGAGGTCGTTCACCTCAAACATATGATGGTATTCGTGGCAAAACAAACTTTGTTGTTATTCGCGATGCGTGTCGTTTTGCCGACGTTTAAAATTCGATTTTTCTTCGTGATTTCTTAATTAAAAAAATCGTGTAAAAGTTTTTGTATTTTAAAAATAAATTTTTAAGTCGGTTCGGATTAGTTTTTAAAATGTTCGAGCATCTTTGTTGTGTGCCAGCTGTTGTGTTGAACGTGGGGCGCAAACCCACTTATCAAAACAAAAGGGGGACGTCAGATAAGTTAAAAAAATTGTAGGTATTTATTTTTTTGAAACGATACTTTGTGTTCTTTTTTTGTTTCTTTTCGTTTCAGTTGTCCGGTTGTTGCCAAGAGGTTTGCTAGATCTGGATTCCAGTTCGTACATGCAATTTCCAACTACTTTTCTCACACGGGATTTTAGGAATTATGGGAGCAACTTGGCATTAATTCTTTGAGCGAAATTAAATCTCATTTCATTTCATTTCATTTATTTGACAATAATGGTACGTACAGTAAGATTACATCTTTTATAGTACTGGGATATAATATGTTTACAAATTTGCATTTAATTAAATACAATTTAAGAGAACGAGATTTTATTAATGTTAAAAGCAATTCTTTGTGATTGAAGGGAAAAGGGAGAGGATTATGGTTGAATTGGGAGAGACGAAAAGTGAAGAAATATTGCAGTTTTAAATCTTGTATAGTTAACAATTCATTTAATTGGAGATGGGAGCGAGTTCCAGAGTTTAACAGCACGTATGAAAAATAAACGGGACGAGTTCAGATAATTGCCGAGTTGAGGGGTAATATTGATACTTCTAGCGGAACGGTTAAATGAGAGTTTGGTAAACAGATAAGACGGAGCCTTAATATGAATTAATTTATGTATAAATAAACAGTTTCTTGCGTTTATGTATTGCTGCAGTGTGCAACCCAATATGTTTTTAGAAAATTCCGAAACATGGTCATATCGTAACCCATAGACGTAACGGACAGCATCATTGAAAGCAACTTGCAGTTTTTGTTTGGATAGTGAATCAAGATCACTGTACACTATTTCAGCATATGATATGAGGGGAACTATTAAGCAATTATTAGTTTACGTCGAGTTTCAACAGGGGTAAAGTATGCTGAAGGCCAAAGTTTACGTAAGCATCCATATATGCGACCAATGACATAATTAGTGTGTCTATAGCCTGACAGATGACGGTCAATAGTATATCCAAGGCTGGTGCAATGATCCACTACTTTAATTAAACGATCACTTAGCCAAATATTAGGTAGAGTAGAGAGATCAAACTTTTTCTTCGAAATTGGAATGACTAGGGTCTTGGAAGGATTTAAGAATAGGCCATTTGCAATGGACCACGCATTAATTTGGTTAAGATCCTCGTTGATGGAGAGGGACAGTTCATTGAGCTGATGAAAAGGCCTGGCAAGATGGAGTTGAACATCGTCAGCATACAGGTGAACCGAAGAGTGCGAACAACACGCAGGTAGATCATTGATGAACATACAAAACAGTATTGGACCAAGAATCGAACCCTGTGGGACTCCTTGCATAACAGGTCTGAGAGCTCAGCATTTCCCCCCAGAAAAAACCTTTTGTGATCTGTCAGATAGGTAGTCACTAATTAGCGAGCATGCCCGCTCCTGAAGCCGAAGAAGTTTACGAGTTTCCACTTTAGAATACTGTGATTCACTTTGTCAAAGGCCTTTGTAAAGTCGAGTAAGCAGAGGAGATTTATTTGACCCTTATCATAGTCAACCCTAACATCTTCAAGAAGATTAACCATTGCAGTAGAGCAGCTATGATTTGCTCTGAAACCCGATTGTTTTTCAAACAGCAAATATTTAAGAGAAATATGACTTAAGATCTGCTGCTCAATTATCTTCTCAAAGACCTTAGAGAGGCAAGGTAGGATGCTTATCGGTCTAAAATCAGTTGAAGAATTAGAGTCACGCTCCTTAACCGTTGGAAGAACTCTTGCAATTTTCCAAGAGCGAGGGAAAGTAGAAGTGACAATGCACCAGTTTATAATATGAGTTAGCTGGGTTATAATTAGTGGAAGTATGAGTTTAACGAAACGAATAGGCACTCCATCATCACCAACAGAGTCAGACTTGATAGCCTCCACACATTTTAGAATATCATCTTCACTAACAACATCAAAATCCTCCAGCCTAGGCACATTGTTCAAGGAGTTAAATGTAGTATTTGCTTCAAAATCAGCAACAGAAACCGACTCTCCAAGGAAATAATCATTGAGCTCATCCGGGTCCAGAGAACATTGAGCTCCTATATCTTTGCAGACACCAATCTTACTTAGGTTGCTCCATAGCTTTTTAGGTGGTAAAGAGGTATTGAGTTTGGATGCATAGTAGTTGATTTTGGATGATCGGATTATAGTTGTTGCTGATTACGGGCTACAGTAAATAGTCTCCAGTTAACAGGTGTTGGTCTACGCTTCCATCTACTATGTAGTTTGTTTCTATTTTTAATGCTGGTTAACACGTTAGAAGTGAACCAGGGGCAAAGGTTATTTCGAATTCTTACCGTTTTAGTAGGGACACATTGATTAAAGAGTTGGAGCAACAGATGTTGAAACAAATACACTTTATCATTAGCATTTGCATAAAGATGACAACTAAGCCAAGAAGCCAATGCGGTTGACAGGTGAAGATAGGAGAAGTCGATTGAGTTGAAGTCTTTGTAGGTAAACGTTTCATTGCAAGGAGAATTTATATTGTACGTACAGAACAGAAGATCATGATCTGAAATATCGAATGAAAGCTGATCATACAGATGTACCAACGAAGAATCAGAGACTATGACTAGATCAAGAAGACTTGGAGAGCAATAAGAAGCAAAACGTGTTGGGTAAGTGGTATCAACAATATGCATACCAACTGAAGACACTAAATCTTTCATCAGAAAGGCACACATATCCTATTTAAGCAGGTCAACATTAAAATCTCCACAGTTTATAGTTTGTTCATAAGTAAAACTGAATTAGAGCAGTAAAAATGGAACAGCGGAACAGTTTCGTTTTTTGTTATAAACACATGAAATTAGACATATAGTATAAGAGTCTCTGACTTCGATTATGATGAACTCTATACCAATCCCACTAGATCTAGCAATTACTTTTGCCTCAATAGATGACCTACAATAAATAGCTACACCTCCACAGGTGTCAGTGATTCTATCATTTCTAAATAAATTGAAATTAGGGATGTCATACATCTGATCACAAATATCAGGCTTAAACCAGGTTTCACTTACACAAATAACATCAACGCAAGAACCAGAAAACAAAAATTTCAGATAATCCAATTTGCAAACATTAAGGCTACGTGCATTAAGATAACAAACTCTTAAACCATCACAATGTTTAGATATAATGTTAACTAAAGTGGACGTACCCGTGGCATGATGGTTAGTGCGTTGGACTGTCATGCGAGAGGCCTTGGGTTCGATCCCTGCTTGTGCCACCTACAGTTTTTTCCACGGGTACTGCCTCTTGCGAGGAATTGACGAATTCCCCAAGAGTAATTCTTGTCATGAAAAAGTGCTTTCTCAAATTAGCAGTTTGGATTCGGCATATAAACTGTAGGTTCCCTCCATCCCTGCAATTAATTAATTAATGGTTAGTGCGTTGGACTGTCATGCGAGAGGCCTTGGGTTCGATCCCTGCTTGTGCCACCTACAGTTTTTTCCACGGGTACTGCCTCTTGCGAGGAATTGACGAATTCCCCAAGAGTAATTCTTGTCATGAAAAAGTGCTTTCTCAAATTAGCAGTTTGGATTCGGCATATAAACTGTAGGTTCCCTCCATCCCTGCAATTACTCGCACACAGGAATGGTTGAGAGTTGTAAGTCACTAGGCCCTGGTTCTCTACGGACTGTTGCGCCACCTAATTTATATTTATTTATAAAGTGGACGTTGATTTTTTATACATACTGTTGCGCTCATTGGCAGACGAATTTATAGCAAGCATAAATCAATACAAAAATTAGAAGTGCAATATTAAGTTGAGGAGAAGGGAAGCAAAAGAAAATGGGATATAGGTACAGGAAACAAAGTTATGATAAATTAAGCTGACAGTATAAATTTAAAATAGAGAATAAAAGAAGAGAAAACAACAATGTTATCAATAAAAAGAGAAACAGAAAAAAAATTACAATAAAATAATTATTATTAATTACTATTAACACATTGGTGGGTCAGTCGCAGCAGCAGCAACAGCAGCAAGCAGATATTCTGAGCTTTGAATGAGCAAGCTTTTATCATTCAATGACTTCTTCACATATACATTTCCATTCTTAGTGTGAACAGCAAAGAGTTGCTTTTTTCGTTTAAAAGCCAAAGCGCTGTTCAGGAGAAAACGAGTTAGTCTCGTCAGACTCTCATTTAAGTAGCAACTACTGTTGTTGGAGGAATCGATGCCAAGATCAAGCAAATGCAGTTCAGACGAATGCTTTTTGCGATATTGGGCAGCTGACATCAGAACAGTGTTTCTCTCAAATGAATTTCTGTGTTGAGACTTAAATATACCTTTATTTTATATACTTATGTCAGATGCTTACTTAAATTTAAATTTTACTTTATTTACCTTAATTTTTAACATCGCTAAACACTTCCTATAAAATTGAATTGAACTAAAGCACCCTGTGAATTACCCTATGTTTCTTCGAGTTGTTTACAAAGTAAATTTCATGAATTGTCAGAGCTTTTAAGAAAAACCCTTCCGGTTGTCAAAATATTGCCTTATATAATTCTTTCTTCTTAATAAAACTGTGAACAAGTAAGGACCGTGTCTTTATTCAAATCTACAATTAGTTCGGCAATCCATCAAGATCGTATCTTGCATTGGATTTATAAAACAGAGAAACCAAAACGCTTGCTTTCTCTCAACATTATTTGGTGGCCCCGACGTGATCGTATCACAAATTTCAACAACGTTTGTTAAACAATATTTGTTGCACCTTTCACAATGACTGATGACTGTACTGCAAAGAAATCCACCGATTCGCGAAAGGGTATCACAGTCGAACCTATGGATGCAGCTACTTTAAAGGCCCATCAGAAGAAAATCAAAGGCTTAGAGGCTCTAAAAACTCGAAGATTTGTGGCCAGGACCAGATTGAAAGAGTGAGGTTATTTTCTGTTCAAGCCAAAGAAAGACCTGCTTCCACGTCTGTGCCCGATCTGCAAGTTCGTATTGAAGCTCTAGAGTCTGCCTTTAGCAATTTTAAGGTGGCACAAATGAAAATTGAAGAAGTTGACAACGAGGAAATCACTAATCCGGAGCGCTCCCATAACGAAGAAGTCTATTATTCAACCATCGCCACCCTTAAAGTTCTTCTGAACACCAAACATGTGAACAAGGATGAAACATTGGACGTATCCCAATCAATTTCTAATAAACATGATTCAATCAAATTGCCAGTAATTGAACTTCCTTCGTTCTCAGGTGACGTGACTAAGTGGACGGTTTGGTACAATCGCTTCGTATCATTGGTGCATAACAACCCCAAACTTTCCAAGCAAGCTAAGTTTCATTACCTTCTTTCGAAACTAAGCGAAACGGCAATTGCTCCAGTTGAAGGGCTCAAAACAGAAGACGACGATGTGGCATTAGCAAGATTAAAAGAACGTTTCGAAAACAAGAAAATAATCGCGCAGGAGCATCTTCAAGGCATATTCAATCATCCTAAGATTCATAAGGCTTCCGCACCAGATTTAAGAAACTTGGTGGATAAAATCAGCAACCATTTAACCGGTTTGAGTAATCTGAAGAGACCTGTCGAACATTGGGACGATGTTGTTGTTTTCATAATGACATCCAAGCTGGATCCTGCAACTCTAAGTAAGTGGAATGATGACGCACCAACAGATAGACTACCAAGTCTGAAGGAACTTTCAGATTTTCTTAAAAAGAGGGCTCAGCATCTTGAAGGTAATGTTACAAATCAATTATTTACTCTTGACTCTTCAATAAAATCTGATAATCAAAAAGGTCAGAAGTCTAGTTCAAAACACTGTGTAAAAGCATTTATTACCACAAAAAACACTTGCATATTCTGCTCAGTTCCCGGTCATTTTATTTATCGATGTTACAAATTTCAAAATCTTTCTATTCCGGAACGTATACACAAAATTAAAAATATGAATCTATGCTACAACTGCTTAAAATCTTCAGATCACAGTAGCGCTAATTGTCCATCTAGTGGTTGTCGTCATTGTGGAAAGAAACACCACACACTTTTGCATCTTGTTGAAACTGCTACAAGTTTTGTACCACAAGCTCCACTTAGTTCAAGTAGTCGCCCAGCGGTTTCTGAAAATCTCACTGCTTCTAAAGAAATGCCTGCTTCAACTTCTCATTTAATGTACTCCAGCTCTACTGAAAATAGTATTTTAGGAACAGCTGTCATAAATATAATAAATAAATTACAACAGATTGTACCCTGTCGGGTGCTTTTGGACTCAGGGTCCCAAACTCATTTAATCTCTGAAAGGCTCATGCAGTGCCTTGGAACGCAACGTCTTCCATCCCATATCACCTTATCTTGTGCCAATAACGTTGTTACAATAGCTAAACACAAGACGATTCTTAACATTGGTTCTCGAATCAATGGATTTACAGCTACAATTGAGGCGCTCGTGATACCACAAATAACGGGACTGCTACCTGATAAAAAAAATGATATAAAAGGATGGAACATTCCAAACAATATTAATTTATCTGATCCACATTTTAATGTTCCTCAGCGTATAGATCTGCTTCTTGGCGTAGATTTATTTTACACTCTGCTATGCGTAGGACAAATCAAGTTGGGATCGAACTTACCTGCGTTACAAAATACTTTATTTGGGTGGGTAGTAGCAGGTCAACTTCCAAAATCCAATAAACCGAGCATGTCCAACCCACGTAGTTTTGCTTTTAGAAACACTCCGCATGAATCCGAATCAGATGAAACACTGAACAACACGTTAAAGGCATTCTGGGAAATTGAAAGCTTCAGCAGTCAAACAGATGTTATGTCAGCAGAAGAAAGGGAATGTGAAAATCATTTTGTGAGCCACTATTCGCGCTTAGAGTCTGGTCGATTTAGTGTCAAACTTCTCTTCAAACAGGATCCAAGCCTATTAGGCAATTCCTATGATATAGCCAAAAGGAGGCTTCTGTCACTAGAAAGAAGATTTCTTAAAAACCCAGACCTGTTCCAACAATACTTTGCTTTTATGAACGAAATGCTGCTGAATTCTCACATGGAATTGGTAAATAAAGTAGACCTTACCTCTCCACATTATTTTCTCCCTCATCACTGCGTAATGAAGCCATCAAGTTCATCAACAAAATTACGTGTAGTATGTGATGCTGCAGCCAAAACGAGTTCTGGAAAATCACTGAATGATATTCTTATGGTAGGCCCTGTCATTCAGCCAGATTTGTTCTCAATTGCTCTGAGATTTCGGAGACACAAATTTGTAATGACAGCTGATATAACAAAAATGTATCATCAAGTGCGGTTAGATGAGTCTGATCGACGATTTCATTATATTTTATGAAGAAACTGTGAGAACGAAATTGCCATTTATCGTTTGTGCACGGTAACTTTTGGCACTGCCTGTGCCTCATTTTTGTCGACTCGTGCGCTAAAGCAGCTGTCCATCGACGAAAGGGAACAATTTCCTGCAGCGGCTAAGGCTATTATCTCTGAATTTTATGTTGACGATCTCATCACTGGCTGTGACTCTCTCGATCAATTAAAAGCGCTGAAATCAGAATTAATATCATTGCTAGGTAGCGGTGGTTTCGTTCTGAAGAAATGGTGTGCAAACTCTCTTGAGATTATGGAAGGAGTTCCAGAGAATGATCGTGAACAATGTTTCAAAATAAAGGGTAATGAAGTAATCAAAACATTAGGTACCTTTTGGAGTCCAGACGAAGATATGTTTCATTATGAGATAACTCCCCTGCTTTCAACGTGCATAACAAAGAGAACGGTTCTCTCTGATATTGCTCATCTTTTTGACCCGTTAGGTCTGATAAACCCTGTGATTGTGCTTGCTAAAGTTTTTATGCAACAGCTGTGGCGTCTGAAACTTACATGGGATGAAGCTTTGCCCCAAGAACTTTATCACTCATGGTTGAAGTTTCGAAAAAATCTAGGTGAACTCAACAACATGCACATTGGTCGACGTGTATTTTTTTGTCATCCAGATAACTATCAGCTTCATGCTTTTTCCGACAGCTCAGAAGATGCTTTTGGTACATGTTTATACATACGTTCTGTGGATGATAATGGTACGGTGAGAACTAACCTTCTATGTGGCAAATCTAAAGTAGCACCTGTGCGAAAGGTAAGCCTACCACGTTTGGAGTTATGTGCCGCAGTGATGATGGTTCAGCTTGTGCAACGATTAAAGGAGATTTTTGGTTCCATCCTACATCATATAACTTATTGGACGGATTCGTCAATTGTACTGAATTGGATCGCTGAGGAATCATGCAACTGGCAGACCTTCGTAGCCAATCGTGTTTCAATTATTCATCAACACTCTTCAGTTTCTCAATGGCGGCACATTTCTTCGGAATTGAATCCTGCGGACGTAATATCGAGAGGATCATATCCGTCAGCATTAATTCAAAATGAAATGTGGTTCAGTGGACCTTCTTTCCTGAAGTTAGAAGAAAGCAGTTGGATTTCTTCAAATGTAATATTGAATGTTGATGATCCTCAGCTTGAGCGAAAAAGAACCAAAACTATTTTAAAAATTTTTATAGAACCTGATCTCATTGAAAACATAAAATACCACAACAACTTTGAATCTCTGATCAGAATAGTTGCTTACATTTTTAGATACAGACATAACGGCATCAAGAAGAATGTAAACTCTTTTGGACCGCTTACTGTTGAAGAACTTGCCAAATCTCTGAAGGGATTGGTAAAATACGTGCAGCTCGTAAGTTTTCAAACAGAAATCGAAACATTATCCAAAGGCTATCAACTGTCCTCAAGATGTCACATCAAATCGCTTGCGCCATTCCTGGACTCTGATGGTATACTTCGTGAAGGAGGTAGAATATCTAACTCTGCTCTGAACTTCGATGCAAAGTATCCTATGTTATTGCCAAAAGACCATGCATTCACCACAATTTTGGTTCGTCATTTGCACGAAAAGAATTTTCATGCAGGTCCCCAAGCGCTGCTCAGCATTGTTCGTGACAAGTTTTGGCCTATACATGGTAAGATCGTGACTCGTAAGGTGGTTCATAAATGTGTTCGATGCACACGGGCAAGGCCATCACGCAATCTTCAAATAATGGGCGACTTGCCACATCAACGAGTACAACAGTCGAGGCCATTTAACATTGTTGGGGTTGATTTTTGCGGCCCATTTAGTATACACTTTCGTCGTCGAGGTACATCTCCTATGAAAGCTTATGTCGCAGTGTTTGTTTGCTTCGTCACCAGAGCAGTCCATCTTGAGTTAGTGGAAGATCTAACCACTCACAGCTTTCTAGCTGCTCTTAAGCGGTTCATCGGCAGACGGGGACTGTGCTCAGTAATCTACAGCGACAATGCTACAAATTTTATCGGGGTACGTAACCAATAAATCTTGTATAGTTAACAATTCATTTAATGGAGATGGGAGCGAGTTCCAGAGTTTAACAGCACGTATGAAAAATAAACGGGACGAGTTCAGATAATTGCCGAGTTGAGGGGTAATATTGATACTTCTAGCGGAACGGTTAAATGAGAGTTTGGTAAACAGATAAGACGGAGCCTTAATATGAATTAATTTATGTATAAATAAACAGTTTCTTGCGTTTATGTATTGCTGCAGTGTGCAACCCAATATGTTTTTAGAAAATTCCGAAACATGGTCATATCGTAACCCATAGACGTAACGGACAGCATCATTGAAAGCAACTTGCAGTTTTTGTTTGGATAGTGAATCAAGATCACTGTACACTATTTCAGCATATGATATGAGGGGAACTATTAAAGCAATTATTAGTTTACGTCGAGTTTCAACAGGGGTAAAGTATGCTGAAGGCCAAAGTTTACGTAAGCATCCATATATGCGACCAATGACATAATTAGTGTGTCTATAGCCTGACAGATGACGGTCAATAGTATATCCAAGGCTGGTGCAATGATCCACTACTTTAATTAAACGATCACTTAGCCAAATATTAGGTAGAGTAGAGAGATCAAACTTTTTCTTCGAAATTGGAATGACTAGGGTCTTGGAAGGATTTAAGAATAGGCCATTTGCAATGGACCACGCATTAATTTGGTTAAGATCCTCGTTGATGGAGAGGGACAGTTCATTGAGCTGATGAAAAGGCCTGGCAAGATGGAGTTGAACATCGTCAGCATACAGGTGAACCGAAGAGTGCGAACAACACGCAGGTAGATCATTGATGAACATACAAAACAGTATTGGACCAAGAATCGAACCCTGTGGGACTCCTTGCATAACAGGTCTGAGAGCTCAGCATTTCCCCCCAGAAAAAACCTTTTGTGATCTGTCAGATAGGTAGTCACTAATTAGCGAGCATGCCCGCTCACTGAAGCCGAAGAAGTTTACGAGTTTCCACTTTAGAATACTGTGATTCACTTTGTCAAAGGCCTTTGTAAAGTCGAGTAAGCAGAGGAGATTTATTTGACCCTTATCATAGTCAACCCTAACATCTTCAAGAAGATTAACCATTGCAGTAGAGCAGCTATGATTTGCTCTGAAACCCGATTGTTTTTCAAACAGCAAATATTTAAGAGAAATATGACTTAAGATCTGCTGCTCAATTATCTTCTCAAAGACCTTAGAGAGGCAAGGTAATGCAGTTCAGATGAATGCTTTTTGCGATATTGGGCAGCTGACATCAGAACAGTGTTTCTCTCAAATGAATTTCTGTGTTGAGACTTAAATATACCTTTATTTTATATACTTATGTCAGATGCTTACTTAAATTTAAATTTTACTTTATTTACCTTAATTTTTAACATCGCTAAACACTTCCTATAAAATTGAATTGAACTAAAGCACCCTGTGAATTACCCTATGTTTCTTCGAGTTGTTTACAAAGTAAATTTCATGAATTGTCAGAGCTTTTAAGAAAAACCCTTCCGGTTGTCAAAATATTGCCTTATATAATTCTTTCTTCTTAATAAAACTGTGAACAAGTAAGGACCGTGTCTTTATTCAAATCTACAATTAGTTCGGCAATCCATCAAGATCGTATCTTGCATTGGATTTATAAAACAGAGAAACCAAAACGCTTGCTTTCTCTCAACATTATTTGGTGGCCCCGACGTGATCGTATCACAAATTTCAACAACGTTTGTTAAACAATATTTGTTGCACCTTTCACAATGACTGATGACTGTACTGCAAAGAAATCCACCGATTCGCAAAAGGGTATCACAGTCGAACCTATGGATGCAGCTACTTTAAAGGCCCATCAGAAGAAAATCAAAGGCTTAGAGGCTCTAAAAACTCGAAGATTTGTGGCCAGGACCAGATTGAAAGAGTGAGGTTATTTTCTGTTCAAGCCAAAGAAAGACCTGCTTCCACGTCTGTGCCCGATCTGCAAGTTCGTATTGAAGCTCTAGAGTCTGCCTTTAGCAATTTTAAGGTGGCACAAATGAAAATTGAAGAAGTTGACAACGAGGAAATCAATAATCCGGAGCGCTCCCATAACGAAGAAGTCTATTATTCAACCATCGCCACCCTTAAAGTTCTTCTGAACACCAAACATGTGAACAAGGATGAAACATTGGACGTATCCCAATCAATTTCTAATAAACATGATTCAATCAAATTGCCAGTAATTGAACTTCCTTCGTTCTCAGGTGACGTGACTAAGTGGACGGTTTGGTACAATCGCTTCGTATCATTGGTGCATAACAACCCCAAACTTTCCAAGCAAGCTAAGTTTCATTACCTTCTTTCGAAACTAAGCGAAACGGCAATTGCTCCAGTTGAAGGGCTCAAAACAGAAGACGACGATGTGGCATTAGCAAGATTAAAAGAACGTTTCGAAAACAAGAAAATAATCGCGCAGGAGCATCTTCAAGGCATATTCAATCATCCTAAGATTCATAAGGCTTCCGCACCAGATTTAAGAAACTTGGTGGATAAAATCAGCAACCATTTAACCGGTTTGAGTAATCTGAAGAGACCTGTCGAACATTGGGACGATGTTGTTGTTTTCATAATGACATCCAAGCTGGATCCTGCAACTCTAAGTAAGTGGAATGATGACGCACCAACAGATAGACTACCAAGTCTGAAGGAACTTTCAGATTTTCTTAAAAAGAGGGCTCAGCATCTTGAAGGTAATGTTACAAATCAATTATTTACTCTTGACTCTTCAATAAAATCTGATAATCAAAAAGGTCAGAAGTCTAGTTCAAAACACTGTGTAAAAGCATTTATTACCACAAAAAACACTTGCATATTCTGCTCAGTTCCCGGTCATTTTATTTATCGATGTTACAAATTTCAAAATCTTTCTATTCCGGAACGTATACACAAAATTAAAAATATGAATCTATGCTACAACTGCTTAAAATCTTCAGATCACAGTAGCGCTAATTGTCCATCTAGTGGTTGTCGTCATTGTGGAAAGAAACACCACACACTTTTGCATCTTGTTGAAACTGCTACAAGTTTTGTACCACAAGCTCCACTTAGTTCAAGTAGTCGCCCAGCGGTTTCTGAAAATCTCACTGCTTCTAAAGAAATGCCTGCTTCAACTTCTCATTTAATGTACTCCAGCTCTACTGAAAATAGTATTTTAGGAACAGCTGTCATAAATATAATAAATAAATTACAACAGATTGTACCCTGTCGGGTGCTTTTGGACTCAGGGTCCCAAACTCATTTAATCTCTGAAAGGCTCATGCAGTGCCTTGGAACGCAACGTCTTCCATCCCATATCACCTTATCTTGTGCCAATAACGTTGTTACAATAGCTAAACACAAGACGATTCTTAACATTGGTTCTCGAATCAATGGATTTACAGCTACAATTGAGGCGCTCGTGATACCACAAATAACGGGACTGCTACCTGATAAAAAAAATGATATAAAAGGATGGAACATTCCAAACAATATTAATTTATCTGATCCACATTTTAATGTTCCTCAGCGTATAGATCTGCTTCTTGGCGTAGATTTATTTTACACTCTGCTATGCGTAGGACAAATCAAGTTGGGATCGAACTTACCTGCGTTACAAAATACTTTATTTGGGTGGGTAGTAGCAGGTCAACTTCCAAAATCCAATAAACCGAGCATGTCCAACCCACGTAGTTTTGCTTTTAGAAACACTCCGCATGAATCCGAATCAGATGAAACACTGAACAACACGTTAAAGGCATTCTGGGAAATTGAAAGCTTCAGCAGTCAAACAGATGTTATGTCAGCAGAAGAAAGGGAATGTGAAAATCATTTTGTGAGCCACTATTCGCGCTTAGAGTCTGGTCGATTTAGTGTCAAACTTCTCTTCAAACAGGATCCAAGCCTATTAGGCAATTCCTATGATATAGCCAAAAGGAGGCTTCTGTCACTAGAAAGAAGATTTCTTAAAAACCCAGACCTGTTCCAACAATACTTTGCTTTTATGAACGAAATGCTGCTGAATTCTCACATGGAATTGGTAAATAAAGTAGACCTTACCTCTCCACATTATTTTCTCCCTCATCACTGCGTAATGAAGCCATCAAGTTCATCAACAAAATTACGTGTAGTATGTGATGCTGCAGCCAAAACGAGTTCTGGAAAATCACTGAATGATATTCTTATGGTAGGCCCTGTCATTCAGCCAGATTTGTTCTCAATTGCTCTGAGATTTCGGAGACACAAATTTGTAATGACAGCTGATATAACAAAAATGTATCATCAAGTGCGGTTAGATGAGTCTGATCGACGATTTCATTATATTTTATGAAGAAACTGTGAGAACGAAATTGCCATTTATCGTTTGTGCACGGTAACTTTTGGCACTGCCTGTGCCTCATTTTTGTCGACTCGTGCGCTAAAGCAGCTGTCCATCGACGAAAGGGAACAATTTCCTGCAGCGGCTAAGGCTATTATCTCTGAATTTTATGTTGACGATCTCATCACTGGCTGTGACTCTCTCGATCAATTAAAAGCGCTGAAATCAGAATTAATATCATTGCTAGGTAGCGGTGGTTTCGTTCTGAAGAAATGGTGTGCAAACTCTCTTGAGATTATGGAAGGAGTTCCAGAGAATGATCGTGAACAATGTTTCAAAATAAAGGGTAATGAAGTAATCAAAACATTAGGTACCTTTTGGAGTCCAGACGAAGATATGTTTCATTATGAGATAACTCCCCTGCTTTCAACGTGCATAACAAAGAGAACGGTTCTCTCTGATATTGCTCATCTTTTTGACCCGTTAGGTCTGATAAACCCTGTGATTGTGCTTGCTAAAGTTTTTATGCAACAGCTGTGGCGTCTGAAACTTACATGGGATGAAGCTTTGCCCCAAGAACTTTATCACTCATGGTTGAAGTTTCGAAAAAATCTAGGTGAACTCAACAACATGCACATTGGTCGACGTGTATTTTTTTGTCATCCAGATAACTATCAGCTTCATGCTTTTTCCGACAGCTCAGAAGATGCTTTTGGTACATGTTTATACATACGTTCTGTGGATGATAATGGTACGGTGAGAACTAACCTTCTATGTGGCAAATCTAAAGTAGCACCTGTGCGAAAGGTAAGCCTACCACGTTTGGAGTTATGTGCCGCAGTGATGATGGTTCAGCTTGTGCAACGATTAAAGGAGATTTTTGGTTCCATCCTACATCATATAACTTATTGGACGGATTCGTCAATTGTACTGAATTGGATCGCTGAGGAATCATGCAACTGGCAGACCTTCGTAGCCAATCGTGTTTCAATTATTCATCAACACTCTTCAGTTTCTCAATGGCGGCACATTTCTTCGGAATTGAATCCTGCGGACGTAATATCGAGAGGATCATATCCGTCAGCATTAATTCAAAATGAAATGTGGTTCAGTGGACCTTCTTTCCTGAAGTTAGAAGAAAGCAGTTGGATTTCTTCAAATGTAATATTGAATGTTGATGATCCTCAGCTTGAGCGAAAAAGAACCAAAACTATTTTAAAAATTTTTATAGAACCTGATCTCATTGAAAACATAAAATACCACAACAACTTTGAATCTCTGATCAGAATAGTTGCTTACATTTTTAGATACAGACATAACGGCATCAAGAAGAATGTAAACTCTTTTGGACCGCTTACTGTTGAAGAACTTGCCAAATCTCTGAAGGGATTGGTAAAATACGTGCAGCTCGTAAGTTTTCAAACAGAAATCGAAACATTATCCAAAGGCTATCAACTGTCCTCAAGATGTCACATCAAATCGCTTGCGCCATTCCTGGACTCTGATGGTATACTTCGTGAAGGAGGTAGAATATCTAACTCTGCTCTGAACTTCGATGCAAAGTATCCTATGTTATTGCCAAAAGACCATGCATTCACCACAATTTTGGTTCGTCATTTGCACGAAAAGAATTTTCATGCAGGTCCCCAAGCGCTGCTCAGCATTGTTCGTGACAAGTTTTGGCCTATACATGGTAAGATCGTGACTCGTAAGGTGGTTCATAAATGTGTTCGATGCACACGGGCAAGGCCATCACGCAATCTTCAAATAATGGGCGACTTGCCACATCAACGAGTACAACAGTCGAGGCCATTTAACATTGTTGGGGTTGATTTTTGCGGCCCATTTAGTATACACTTTCGTCGTCGAGGTACATCTCCTATGAAAGCTTATGTCGCAGTGTTTGTTTGCTTCGTCACCAGAGCAGTCCATCTTGAGTTAGTGGAAGATCTAACCACTCACAGCTTTCTAGCTGCTCTTAAGCGGTTCATCGGCAGACGGGGACTGTGCTCAGTAATCTACAGCGACAATGCTACAAATTTCATCGGGGTACGTAACCAATAAATCTAGTATAGTTAACAATTCATTTAATGGAGATGGGAGCGAGTTCCAGAGTTTAACAGCACGTATGAAAAATAAACGGGACGAGTTCAGATAATTGCCGAGTTGAGGGGTAATATTGATACTTCTAGCGGAACGGTTAAATGAGAGTTTGGTAAACAGATAAGACGGAGCCTTAATATGAATTAATTTATGTATAAATAAACAGTTTCTTGCGTTTATGTATTGCTGCAGTGTGCAACCCAATATGTTTTTAGAAAATTCCGAAACATGGTCATATCGTAACCCATAGACGTAACGGACAGCATCATTGAAAGCAACTTGCAGTTTTTGTTTGGATAGTGAATCAAGATCACTGTACACTATTTCAGCATATGATATGAGGGGAACTATTAAAGCAATTATTAGTTTACGTCGAGTTTCAACAGGGGTAAAGTATGCTGAAGGCCAAAGTTTACGTAAGCATCCATATATGCGACCAATGACATAATTAGTGTGTCTATAGCCTGACAGATGACGGTCAATAGTATATCCAAGGCTGGTGCAATGATCCACTACTTTAATTAAACGATCACTTAGCCAAATATTAGGTAGAGTAGAGAGATCAAACTTTTTCTTCGAAATTGGAATGACTAGGGTCTTGGAAGGATTTAAGAATAGGCCATTTGCAATGGACCACGCATTAATTTGGTTAAGATCCTCGTTGATGGAGAGGGACAGTTCATTGAGCTGATGAAAAGGCCTGGCAAGATGGAGTTGAACATCGTCAGCATACAGGTGAACCGAAGAGTGCGAACAACACGCAGGTAGATCATTGATGAACATACAAAACAGTATTGGACCAAGAATCGAACCCTGTGGGACTCCTTGCATAACAGGTCTGAGAGCTCAGCATTTCCCCCCAGAAAAAACCTTTTGTGATCTGTCAGATAGGTAGTCACTAATTAGCGAGCATGCCCGCTCACTGAAGCCGAAGAAGTTTACGAGTTTCCACTTTAGAATACTGTGATTCACTTTGTCAAAGGCCTTTGTAAAGTCGAGTAAGCAGAGGAGATTTATTTGACCCTTATCATAGTCAACCCTAACATCTTCAAGAAGATTAACCATTGCAGTAGAGCAGCTATGATTTGCTCTGAAACCCGATTGTTTTTCAAACAGCAAATATTTAAGAGAAATATGACTTAAGATCTGCTGCTCAATTATCTTCTCAAAGACCTTAGAGAGGCAAGGTAGGATGCTTATCGGTCTAAAATCAGTTGAAGAATTAGAGTCACGCTCCTTAACCGTTGGAAGAACTCTTGCAATTTTCCCAGAGCGAGGGAAAGTAGAAGTGACAATGCACCAGTTTATAATATGAGTTAGCTGGGTTATAATTAGTGGAAGTATGAGTTTAACGAAACGAATAGGCACTCCATCATCACCAACAGAGTCAGACTTGATAGCCTCCACACATTTTAGAATATCATCTTCACTAACAACATCAAAATCCTCCAGCCTAGGCACATTGTTCAAGGAGTTAAATGTAGTATTTGCTTCAAAATCAGCAACAGAAACCGACTCTCCAAGGAAATAATCATTGAGCTCATCCGGGTCCAGAGAACATTGAGCTCCTATATCTTTGCAGACACCAATCTTACTTAGGTTGCTCCATAGCTTTTTAGGTGGTAAAGAGGTATTGAGTTTGGATGCATAGTAGTTGATTTTGGATGATCGGATTATAGTTGTTGCTGATTACGGGCTACAGTAAATAGTCTCCAGTTAACAGGTGTTGGTCTACGCTTCCATCTACTATGTAGTTTGTTTCTATTTTTAATGCTGGTTAACACGTTAGAAGTGAACCAGGGGCAAAGGTTATTTCGAATTCTTACCGTTTTAGTAGGGACACATTGATTAAAGAGTTGGAGCAACAGATGTTGAAACAAATAAACTTTATCATTAGCATTTGCATAAAGACGACAACTAAGCCAAGAAGCCAATGCGGTTGACAGGTGAAGATAGGAGAAGTCGATTGAGTTGAAGTCTTTGTAGGTAAACGTTTCATTGCAAGGAGAATTTATATTGTACGTACAGAACAGAAGATCATGATCTGAAATATCGAATGAAAGCTGATCATACAGATGTACCAACGAAGAATCAGAGACTATGACTAGATCAAGAAGACTTGGAGAGCAATAAGAAGCAAAACGTGTTGGGTAAGTGGTATTAACAATATGCATACCAACTGAAGACACTAAATCTTTCATCAGAAAGGCACACATATCCTATTTAAGCAGGTCAACATTAAAATCTCCACAGTTTATAGTTTGTTCATAAGTAAAACTGAATTAGAGCAGTAAAAATGGAACAGCGGAACAGTTTCGTTTTTTGTTATAAACACATGAAATTAGACATATAGTATAAGAGTCTCTGACTTCGATTATGATGAACTCTATACCAATCCCACTAGATCTAGCAATTACTTTTGCCTCAATAGATGACCTACAATAAATAGCTACACCTCCACAGGTGTCAGTGATTCTATCATTTCTAAATAAATTGAAATTAGGGATGTCATACATCTGATCACAAATATCAGGCTTAAACCAGGTTTCACTTACACAAATAACATCAACGCAAGAACCAGAAAACAAAAATTTCAGATAATCCAATTCGCAAACATTAAGGCTACGTGCATTAAGATAACAAACTCTTAAACCATCACAATGTTTAGATATAATGTTAACTAAAGTGGACGTACCCGTGGCATGATGGTTAGTGCGTTGGACTGTTATGCGAGAGGCCTTGGGTTCGATCCCTGCTTGTGCCACCTACAGTTTTTTCCACGGGTACTGCCTCTTGCGAGGAATTGACGAATTCCCCAAGAGTAATTCTTGTCATGAAAAAGTGCTTTCTCAAATTAGCAGTTTGGATTCGGCATATAAACTGTAGGTTCCCTCCATCCCTGCAATTAATTAATTAATGGTTAGTGCGTTGGACTGTCATGCGAGAGGCCTTGGGTTCGATCCCTGCTTGTGCCACCTACAGTTTTTTCCACGGGTACTGCCTCTTGCGAGGAATTGACGAATTCCCCAAGAGTAATTCTTGTCATGAAAAAGTGCTTTCTCAAATTAGCAGTTTGGATTCGGCATATAAACTGTAGGTTCCCTCCATCCCTGCAATTACTCGCACACAGGAATGGTTGAGAGTTGTAAGTCACTAGGCCCTGGTTCTCTACGGACTGTTGCGCCACCTAATTTATATTTATTTATAAAGTGGACGTTGATTTTTCATACATACTGTTGCGCTCATTGGCAGACGAATTTATAGCAAGCACAAATCAATACAAAAATTAGAAGTGCAATATTAAGTTGAGGAGAAGGGAAGCAAAAGAAAATGGGATATAGGTACAGGACACAAAGTTATGATAAATTAAGCTGACAGTATAAATTTAAAATAGAGAATAAAAGAAGAGAAAACAACAATGTTATCAATAAAAAGAGAAACAGAAAAAAAAAATTACAATAAAATAATTATTATTAATTACTATTAACACATTGGTGGGTCAGTCGCAGCAGCAGCAACAGCAGCAAGCAGATGTTCTGAGCTTTAAATGAGCAAGCTTTTATCATTCAATGACTTCTTCACATATACATTTCCATTCTTAGTGTGAACAGCAAAGAGTTGCTTTTTTCGTTTAAAAGCCAAAGCGCTGTTCAGGAGAAAACGAGTTAGTCTCGTCAGACTCTCATTTAAGTAGCAACTACTGTTGTTGGAGGAATCGATGCCAAGATCAAGCAAATGCAGTTCAGACGAATGCTTTTTGCGATATTGGGCAGCTGACATCAGAACAGTGTTTCTCTCAAATGAATTTCTGTGTTGAGACTTAAATATACCTTTATTTTATATACTTATGTCAGATGCTTACTTAAATTTAAATTTTACTTTATTTACCTTAATTTTTAACATCGCTAAACACTTCCTATAAAATTGAATTGAACTAAAGCACCCTGTGAATTACCCTATGTTTCTTCGAGTTGTTTACAAAGTAAATTTTATGAATTGTCAGAGCTTTTAAGAAAAACCCTTCCGGTTGCCAAAATATTGCCTTATATAATTCTTTCTTCTTAATAAAACTGTGAACAAGTAAGGACCGTGTCTTTATTCAAATCTACAATTAGTTCGGCAATCCATCAAGATCGTATCTTGCATTGGATTTATAAAACAGAGAAACCAAAACGCTTGCTTTCTCTCAACATTATTTGGTGGCCCCGACGTGATCGTATCACAAATTTCAACAACGTTTGTTAAACAATATTTGTTGCACCTTTCACAATGACTGATGACTGTACTGCAAAGAAATCCACCGATTCGCGAAAGGGTATCACAGTCGAACCTATGGATGCAGCTACTTTAAAGGCCCATCAGAAGAAAATCAAAGGCTTAGAGGCTCTAAAAACTCGAAGATTTGTGGCCAGGACCAGATTGAAAGAGTGAGGTTATTTTCTGTTCAAGCCAAAGAAAGACCTGCTTCCACGTCTGTGCCCGATCTGCAAGTTCGTATTGAAGCTCTAGAGTCTGCCTTTAGCAATTTTAAGGTGGCACAAATGAAAATTGAAGAAGTTGACAACGAGGAAATCACTAATCACAACCATCGCCACCCTTAAAGTTCTTCTGAACACCAAACATGTGAACAAGGATGAAACATTGGACGTATCCCAATCAATTTCTAATAAACATGATTCAATCAAATTGCCAGTAATTGAACTTCCTTCGTTCTCAGGTGACGTGACTAAGTGGACGGTTTGGTACAATCGCTTCGTATCATTGGTGCATAACAACCCCAAACTTTCCAAGCAAGCTAAGTTTCATTACCTTCTTTCGAAACTAAGCGAAACGGCAATTGCTCCAGTTGAAGGGCTCAAAACAGAAGACGACGATGTGGCATTAGCAAGATTAAAAGAACGTTTCGAAAACAAGAAAATAATCGCGCAGGAGCTTTTTCAACGCATATTCAATCATCCTAAGATTCATAAGGCTTCCGCACCAGATTTAAGAAACTTGGTGGATAAAATCAGCAACCATTTAACCGGTTTGAGTAATCTGAAGAGACCTGTCGAACATTGGGACGATGTTGTTGTTTTCATAATGACATCCAAGCTGGATCCTGCAACTCTAAGTAAGTGGAATGATGACGCACCAACAGATAGACTACCAAGTCTGAAGGAACTTTCAGATTTTCTTAAAAAGAGGGCTCAGCATCTTGAAGGTAATGTTACAAATCAATTATTTACTCTTGACTCTTCAATAAAATCTGATAATCAAAAAGGTCAGAAGTCTAGTTCAAAACACTGTGTAAAAGCATTTATTACCACAAAAAACACTTGCATATTCTGCTCAGTTCCCGGTCATTTTATTTATCGATGTTACAAATTTCAAAATCTTTCTATTCCGGAACGTATACACAAAATTAAAAATATGAATCTATGCTACAACTGCTTAAAATCTTCAGATCACAGTAGCGCTAATTGTCCATCTAGTGGTTGTCGTCATTGTGGAAAGAAACACCACACACTTTTGCATCTTGTTGAAACTGCTACAAGTTTTGTACCACAAGCTCCACTTAGTTCAAGTAGTCACCCAGCGGTTTCTGAAAATCTCACTGCTTCTAAAGAAATGCCTGCTTCAACTTCTCATTTAATGTACTCCAGCTCTACTGAAAATAGTATTTTAGGAACAGCTGTCATAAATATAATAAATAAATTACAACAGATTGTACCCTGTCGGGTGCTTTTGGACTCAGGGTCCCAAACTCATTTAATCTCTGAAAGGCTCATGCAGTGCCTTGGAACGCAACGTCTTCCATCCCATATCACCTTATCTTGTGCCAATAACGTTGTTACAATAGCTAAACACAAGACGATTCTTAACATTGGTTCTCGAATCAATGGATTTACAGCTACAATTGAGGCGCTCGTGATACCACAAATAACGGGACTGCTACCTGATAAAAAAATTGATATAAAAGGATGGAACATTCCAAACAATATTAATTTATCTGATCCACATTTTAATGTTCCTCAGCGTATAGATCTGCTTCTTGGCGTAGATTTATTTTACATTCTGCTATGCGTAGGACAAATCAAGTTGGGATCGAACTTACCTGCGTTACAAAATACTTTATTTGGGTGGGTAGTAGCAGGTCAACTTCCAAAATCCAATAAACCGAGCATGTCCAACCCACGTAGTTTTGCTATTAGAAACACTCCGCATGAATCCGAATCAGATGAAACACTGAACAACACGTTAAAGGCATTCTGGGAAATTGAAAGCTTCAGCAGTCAAACAGATGTTATGTCAGCAGAAGAAAGGGAATGTGAAAATCATTTTGTGAGCCACTATTCGCGCTTAGAGTCTGGTCGATTTAGTGTCAAACTTCTCTTCAAACAGGATCCAAGCCTATTAGGCAATTCCTATGATATAGCCAAAAGGAGGCTTCTGTCGCTAGAAAGAAGATTTCTTAAAAACCCAGACCTGTTCCAACAATACTCTGCTTTTATGAACGCAATGCTGCTGAATTCTCACATGGAATTGGTAAATAAAGTAGACCTTACCTCTCCACATTATTTTCTCCCTCATCACTGCGTAATGAAGCCATCAAGTTCATCAACAAAATTACGTGTAGTATGTGATGCTGCAGCCAAAACGAGTTCTGGAAAATCACTGAATGATATTCTTATGGTAGGCCCTGTCATTCAGCCAGATTTGTTCTCAATTGCTCTGAGATTTCGGAGACACAAATTTGTAATGACAGCTGATATAACAAAAATGTATCATCAAGTGCGGTTAGATGAGTCTGATCGACGATTTCATTATATTTTATGAAGAAACTGTGAGAACGAAATTGCCATTTATCGTTTGTGCACGGTAACTTTTGGCACTGCCTGTGCCTCATTTTTGTCGACTCGTGCGCTAAAGCAGCTGTCCATCGACGAAAGGGAACAATTTCCTGCAGCGGCTAAGGCTATTATCTCTGAATTTTATGTTGACGATCTCATCACTGGCTGTGACTCTCTCGATCAATTAAAAGCGCTGAAATCAGAATTAATATCATTGCTAGGTAGCGGTGGTTTTGTTCTGAAGAAATGGTGTGCAAACTCTCTTGAGATTATGGAAGGAGTTCCAGAGAATGATCGTGAACAATGTTTCAAAATAAAGGGTAATGAAGTAATCAAAACATTAGGTACCTTTTGGAGTCCAGAAGAAGATATGTTTCATTATGAGATAACTCCCCTGCTTTCAACGTGCATAACAAAGAGAACGGTTCTCTCTGATATTGCTCATCTTTTTGACCCGTTAGGTCTGATAAACCCTGTGATTGTGCTTGCTAAAGTTTTTATGCAACAGCTGTGGCGTCTGAAACTTACATGGGATGAAGCTTTGCCCCAAGAACTTTATCACTCATGGTTGAAGTTTCGAAAAAATCTAGGTGAACTCAACAACATGCACATTGGTCGACGTGTATTTTTTTGTCATCCAGATAACTATCAGCTTCATGCTTTTTCCGACAGCTCAGAAGATGCTTTTGGTACATGTTTATACATACGTTCTGTGGATGATAATGGTACGGTGAGAACTAACCTTCTATGTGGCAAATCTAAAGTAGCACCTGTGCGAAAGGTAAGCCTACCACGTTTGGAGTTATGTGCCGCAGTGATGATGGTTCAGCTTGTGCAACGATTAAAGGAGATTTTTGGTTCCATCCTACATCATATAACTTATTGGACGGATTCGTCAATTGTACTGAATTGGATCGCTGAGGAATCATGCAACTGGCGGACCTTCGTAGCCAATCGTGTTTCAATTATTCATCAACACTCTTCAGTTTCTCAATGGCGGCACATTTATTCGGAATTGAATCCTGCGGACGTAATATCGAGAGGATCATATCCGTCAGCATTAATTCAAAATGAAATGTGGTTCAGTGGACCTTCTTTCCTGAAGTTAGAAGAAAGCAGTTGGATTTCTTCAAATGTAATATTGAATGTTGATGATCCTCAGCTTGAGCGAAAAAGAACCAAAACTATTTTAAAAATTTTTATAGAACCTGATCTCATTGAAAACATAAAATACCACAACAACTTTGAATCTCTGATCAGAATAGTTGCTTACATTTTTAGATACAGACATAACGGCATCAAGAAGAATGTAAACTCTTTTGGACCGCTTACTGTTGAAGAACTTGCCAAATCTCTGAAGGGATTGGTAAAATACGTGCAGCTCGTAAGTTTTCAAACAGAAATCGAAACATTATCCAAAGGCTATCAACTGTCCTCAATATGTCACATCAAATCGCTTGCGCCATTCCTGGACTCTGATGGTATACTTCGTGAAGGAGGTAGAATATCTAACTCTGCTCTGAACTTCGATGCAAAGTATCCTATGTTATTGCCAAAAGACCATGCATTCACCACAATTTTGCTTCGTCATTTGCACGAAAAGAATTTTCATACAGGTCCCCAAGCGCTGCTCAGCATTGTTCGTGACAAGTTTTGGACTATACATGGTAAGATCGTGACTCGTAAGGTGGTTCATAAATGTGTTCGATGCACACGGGCAAGGCCATCACGCAATCTTCAAATAATGGGTGACTTGCCACATCAACGAGTACAACAGTCGAGGCCATTTAAAATTGTTGGGGTTGATTTTTGCGGCCCATTTAGTATACACTTTCGTCGTCGAGGTACATCTCCTATGAAAGCTTATGTCGCAGTGTTTGTTTGCTTCGTCACCAGAGCAGTCCATCTTGAGTTAGTGGAAGATCTAACCACCCACAGCTTTCTAGCTGCTCTTAAGCGGTTCATCGGCAGACGGGGACTGTGCTCAGTAATCTACAGCGACAATGCTACAAATTTCATCGGGGCACGTAACCAATTGCATGAGCTCTATAAGATGTTTATGCAGAACGAGAACAGGGAAGAGATTATCAAAACGTGTGCAGCAGATGGGATAGAATGGAAAACCATTCCTCCTAGATCACCTCACTTCGGGGGTTTATGGGAGGCGGCCGTTAAAAGTTGCAAGTTTCATATGAAACGAACTTTACAAAATTCTTCTTTAACATACCCTGAACTTAACACTATTTTAATTCAAATTGAATCTATTCTTAATTCTAGGCCGATCACACCTTTATCTGAGAATCCTAGCGACATTCAGGCGCTTAGTCCAGGTCACTTCCTTATTGGAACACCTCTCACTGCAGCAGTCGAACCACAGTTACACAATTGTAACGTCAACACCTTAGAACGTTATCAGCAATTACAATGGTATTTCCAACAATTTTGGTTAAGATGGTCTCGAGAACACCTGCAAGGCTTGCAAATTCGCGCTAAATGGAGTAAGTCTGGGTATCCTATTTCTATCAACGATTTGGTTACCATCGAAGATGAAAACCTTCCGCCACTAAAATGGAGACTAGGTAGAGTTGTCCAAGTTCATCCTGGAAAGGACAATGTCGTAAGAGTCGTGACCCTCAAAACATCCACCGGTGAAGTCCAACGAGCTGTTACGAGAATTCGACGACTTCCTATTGAAGCTATTGAAGAACCTGAGTCCATTCAAGGGGGGGGGAGAATGTTGAGACTTAAATATACCTTTATTTTATATACTTATGTCAGATGCTTACTTAAATTTAAATTTTACTTTATTTACCTTAATTTTTAACATCGCTAAACACTTCCTATAAAATTGAATTGAATTAAAGCACCCTGTGAATTACCCTATGTTTCTTCGAATTGTTTACAAAGTAAATTTCATGAATTGTCAGAGCTTTTAAGAAAAACCCTTCCGGTTGTCAAAACATTGCCTTATATAATTCTTTCTTCTTAATAAAACTGTGAACAAGTAAGGACCGTGTCTTTATTCAAATCTACAATTAGTTCGGCAATCCATCAAGATCGTATCTTGCATTGGATTTATAAAACAGAGAAACAAAAACGCTTGCTTTCTCTCAACATTCTGAATTTGATTACGATTGGAGACGAAGATGATGACGATGATGATGGGGTATCATCGTTTGTTTTTTTTTTTTAGTTCGGAATATGTGTGTGAGAGTAGGTGGCGTGCAATCAATTGTATGGCAGAGTTTATGGAACATGTTGGTAAGGTTTTCATGAGGAAGGGCAGGTATACCGAAGAGTACAGCATCACAAGAGATTTCTTTTTTTTGCAGAGCAATACATTGTTTTTGCAAAGTGTTTATTTCAGCATGATGTAGTTGTGCATTTTTGTTGCAACTCTCTTCAAGTTTATTGACACGATCAACGATGTTGGTGACAGTTGTGTTTAATTCGGCAAATTGTTGGCTCCAGCGTGTAGAAACTTCCTCAATCTTAAGAATAAATTCATTTCGAAGGATAGAAATTTCATTAGCGAAACCTTGTCTGATAGAGTCAGCATGTTTGGATAGCTGTTCAGCCAGAACATCAGAAGTAAGGGGAGAATTGTTTATGGTCGCCTCAGGGGCTTCAGGACGGGGCGGAGAAGCCATTCGTTTTTTCATATTAACTGCAGCTCTTGTTATTTTATTGACGTTAGTGGACATATATGGCAATGAGAGAGAGATTTCTTTTTATTTTATTTTTTTTTTCAATAGATACAGTCTTCAGATTTATAAATGTGATTTGGATATGTTTAAAGTTGAATGATGCAATTAATTTTAACTTTAATCACACAAATAATAAAAGAGAAACCAATATGATTGAAAGTACTTCCACTCTGCACCATTTAATGAAATATTAGAAGACTAAACACACAATTTAATGTCACTTTAGCTGGACTGATAAAGAACACACTTCTAATTCATGCGACATTTAAACAACTCTGGGCGAAGTTCCTATGGAATACCTCTTGACCTTTACGGTAGGTGACATTTTTAGATCTTTTATTATAAGTGTTTCTCGACTTAACGTATGCCCTGTCTAAATTCTCCGACAACTTCTGTCTGGCCAAGGTCAATTTGAGTGCGCAGGGTGTGACCAACATTTCGGGATCGTGTATAGCGTTTATTTTACGTAATATCGTTTACGTGGAGCCGTGATTAATCATGTTTTGTCCGAACAAAGCATAATAGGGTTGACAATTTAGGGAGTCGTGTATGTCGGAACGCAACGCACATGCTACCTTGATAGATGAAGGTCCCAGTCGTTTTGCTGTTTAGAAATAAGAATTCTCAACTTACTTAGAAAGCTCCGATTAACCCGCTCCGGAATGTTGGCCTGAGGCGAATACACCGTTCACACATGTTTGACGCCGTAATTGTCCAGGGGTCCCGAAAGTGTGGAAAATTTCATTTCAAGATATTGAATCACATTAGAAGTAGTTTTTGGTAAAGCTTTTAAAAACATGAACTTCGAGAAATGGTCAACCACTATAAAGACGTAATGATTTCCTCGCTTTGTGCGCGGATACGGACCTAAAAAGTCAACGTAGAGTCGTTGCATGGGCCTTTCAGTCTTTGTCTGGTTGATCATCGGTGGACGAAGAATTAAATTGGGAGCCTTGACCATCTTACAGGCTTCGTAATTTTTCATACAAATCTTGATATCTTTTATCATTTTTGGCCAATAATATTTCGATCGTACGCGAGCATAAGTTTTATCAAAACCACTATGGTAACTTATCTTGATGTTGTGATACGTTTCAATGCACTTTTGAGTAAGATTATAGGGAAGCCATAAGCGCCAAAGAGAATCTTCTTCATCTACACTTCCGGTTCTGAATCTCACTCTTCGGTAAATGTATTTCTCGGAAACGACAAGGTCTGGGAGATTTGCCTGGTTTTGGGCAATGTTCTCTCTGAAGTGGGTATATTGTTCCGAGTCAAACTCAGCCGAATCCTAATCGATATCATCGCATATCGTTATCGAAGAACCTCCACAAATCGCATTATCTACAGCAATATCACCTGCCGCGAATTCCTCGATGTTCATCCTCGATAGACAATCTGGCACTACGTTTAAGAATCCTTTTCGATGTTCAATCGAGAAGTCGTACACTTGGAGTTCTAGGCTCCATATGGCTAGTCTACCTGATAGTTCCTTAATTGACATGAGAAATTTAAGACTGGAATGGTCCGTAATGATTTTAAAAGGTAACCCGTCAACATAAGGCCGAAATTTTCACACGCTTAGCACGGCTGCGAGGCATTCTTGTTCCGTGACCGTATAATTTGTCTGTGATTTGTTGAGTTATTTCAACATAAATGCAATGGGCTTCTCATTACCGTTCTCATCCACTTGAAAGAGAACACCGCCTACTCCTTCAGACAGAGCATTGCATTGGATGACAAAAGGTTTTGAAAAGTTAGGTTCAGCTAATACTGGAGCTGAAGAAAGGGCTGATTTAAAGCTCTCGAAAGCTTCGAGTGCTTCGGGGGTGAATTCGAATTTAGCCTTCTTTTGAAGGCAGTTGGTTAAAGGAGCAGCTACGTCAGCATAGT
This sequence comes from Eupeodes latifasciatus, assembly GCA_920104205.1. Lineage (NCBI taxonomy): Eukaryota > Metazoa > Arthropoda > Insecta > Diptera > Syrphidae > Eupeodes > Eupeodes latifasciatus. The sequence goes on from OV049924.1 coordinate 219,532,293, forward strand.
TAAGAATAAATCTCCTGTACCAACCTATCATGCCCAGAAACCTTCTTACTTGCCTAACGTTAGTTGGAACAGGAAAATCAAGCATTGCTTCTATTTTATCCGGGTTGGTTTTCAGGTTTCCCTGGCCTTCAATAAAACCTAGACATTTATTTATTTATTTATATTTAAGTCGTCTAATTACACAAACACGTTATCTCGAAGATGACTAGGAATAACTTAATCCATTACTCTACACAGCGTTTGTTCAGCATTACTCAAACCGAATGGCATTACCTTAAACTGGTAGAGTGGTCTACCAGGTACAGTGAAGGGTGTTTTCTCTCGTGATTTTTCGTGCAAAGGGATTTGCCAATGCCCAATATGCGTCCTTTAAGTCTATCTCCGAGATAAAGTGAGTTTCCTTTATCCGACTTAAAAGACCTTCAACATGAGGCAACGGATACGCATCTTTAACCGTGACAGAGTTGACTTTTCGGAAATCTAAACAAAGACGGACTTTACCAGGCTTTCTCACCAGAACTACAAGACAACTCCATGGAGAGTTACTGACTTTTATAACCCCTAGTTCCAACATGCGATCTAACTCTTTATAAACCTCGCCTTGATGAACCGGCGATATCGGGTAATGCCTAGGATTTATCGGGACGGCGTTTCCTGTGTCAACGATGTAACAACCGAGGTCAGTTTTTCCTAGTCCAAGAACAACAAAATTTGGAAACTGTCTTTTAATACTTTCTAATTGAAAAGACTCTTCAGATGAAAGTTTCAATAATTCAGTGTCATCTTTCAAATCTTCTTCTTTGTCAAAATCTACTTTTAACTCACTTATCTGAGGTAACAATTGGAAGCTACGCCAAAAATTCATGTCAAGGTATACTTTTTGTGTCAAGTTTGGTATGATATAAAATGTTGGGTTTTTCGAAATACCGTTATATTTTGTTTCTATCTCGCAATATCCAACTATATCATTTGATTTACCATCCGAAAAATGGAAGGAAGACTGTATTGATCCACCAGAGGACAATACAAGTCTAAGCACTTCAACCATTGACACTGTTGTCCAAAACTTGTCTAGCAAAATGAGAATGTCTTTTGAAAAACACTGCCCTTTATCTCGTTCCAATAACTCCACTTACCCACCCTGGTGGAATGGTGCATTAAAGAAACGTAGAACAGAGGTTAGAAAACTTTTCAATAAAGCTAAACTGAGTAAATTAGAAGAGGACTTAAAGTCTTATAGAGCCGCACTTAACACTTACACCAAAGAGTTAAGGAAGGCCAAAAAGGATTCGTGGGCTAAACATTGTGAATCCATTGAAAAAACAAGCGAGGCGGCAAGGCTCCGTAGAACCCTGGCCATTAATCCTACGATCCCGGGGTACATAAAACACCCTGATGGATCATGGTCGAACTCGAGCCTAGAAACGCTTGAACTCTTCATGGAAACTCATTTCCCCGGTTGTAAAAACCCAGAAAGTTCTGATTGTTTGCAATCGAACACGCTGGATTTTACTCACACGGAATCAAATTTAGAACTAAATCAGATTATTACTGAGCAAAAGATTATCTGGGCAATAAACTCGTTCAAACCCTACAAATCAGCGGGACCAGACGAGATTTTCCCAGCTCTTCTTCAAAATGCTCTCAAAGTAATAACTCCGTGGCTTAGGGTAATCTTCATAAGTTGTATTAAACTTAGATACGTCCCTAATAGCTGGAAAAAGGTCTAGGTAGTCTTTATCCCAAAAGCAGGGAAACCGAATCACTCGACCGCTCAGGATTATAGACCAATAAGTCTCTCTTCGTTTCTCCTTAAGACACTGGAGAGGATAATTGATCTACATGTTAGAGAACTTCTCAACGAAAACAATTTGTGCAGCTACCAACAAGCTTACCTTAAAGGTAAATCAGTGGAGACTGCTCTGCATGAAGTAGTTTCACATATTGAGAAAAGTCTTGAACATAAAGAATATACACTGGCAGCATTTCTTGATATCGAGGGTGCGTTTAATAACGTTAAAACGGAATCGATCAAGACTGCCTTAGTTGAAGTTGGAGTTGAATCTGTCATTGTCGATTGGATTTTCACCATGTTAAATGGCAGAATTATCAACTCTCAAATAGGAGTTAGCACTATCGAGAAAACAGTTACTAGAGGCACACCACAATAGTAGCATATGCAGATGACATAGTGGTTTTGGTATCAGGCAAGTTTCTTACCATCATCGAAAACATTATGGAAAATGCATTAAAGGATTTATCTTCTTGGGCAACTAAGAACGGTCTCGGGGTCAACCCCACCAAGACAGAGCTAGTCTTGTTCACGAAGAAACGGAAACTGGAGGGCTTCAACCCTCCCAAACTAAATGGTATTCCTCTAAAACTTTCTAAGGAAGCTAAATTTCTAGGAGTAATCCTTGACTCCAAGCTTACATGGAAGCGTAATACGGAGGAAAGAATGAAAAAAGCATTATGTGCATTCTACACATGCAAAAAGACCTTCGGTGTACGTTGGGGTATGCGACCGCAAGTCATCCAATGGATGTACACAGCGATTGTCAGACCCATTCTTACCTATGGCTCTATTGTATGGTGGAAGAACCTGAATAAGGTACAGAGACTAGCTTGTATAGGAATAACAGGGGCTCAAAGATCCACACCACAAGCTGGATTGGGAATGATCTTGGACCTCCCGGCTCTGGATGAGTTCATAAAGTGCACGGCAGCCAAAACTGCAATTCGTTTAAGAGAATTGTGTTTTTGGAGGCAGAGCACTTATGGCCACGGGTCAATCTTACAAAGTTATGACACGATTCAGGACTGAGGGAGACCACCGATTATATCCCACCTTTACTAGATTTCGACAGGAAGTTTTCTATTTTCATACCAGACAGACAGGGTTGGGATCCTAATTCACTTATAAGTAAACAGGGTATCCCTTTCTACACTGACGGTTCAAAAATGGAATCAGGAACAGGTGCTGGAGTGTTTTGCCAATCTCTAAACATCAGAGCGTCATATACACTCCCGGCTGACTGTAGTGTCTTTCAGGCCGAGATCTTTGCCATTGGAAAAGCAGCTGAACTGGCACATCAAGAAAATCTAAGCTCTTCGGAGATTACTTTTTTCGTGGACAGCCAGGCTGCTATCAAAGCCTTAGCCAGTGAGACCATAAGATCAAAAGCAGTTTTAAACTGTAGGAAGGAATTAAACAAAATCTGCCACACTAACCAGGTAAAGCTCTGCTGGGTTCCCGGACATAGCAATATAGAAGGGAATGATATAGTAGATGAACTAGCCAGGAAAGGGTCAGAAGCAGACACCAGTAGTAGCGACCATTCAGTCAAGGGACCACTCGTCCTGATTGGGGTACTCAAGAGGAAGATATACCTTAAACTAAAAGAGAAAATCAATATCTCCTGGAAATCCAGGGACGATTGTGTAATCTCTAGAAGTTTATGGCCTAACACAAATGAAAAGGAAACTCGGTATATTCTATCGCTGAGTAAAAAGAACATTAAAATCTTGATAGGTGTACTAACAGGTCATTGCGCCATTGGCACAATAGCTAACAGAATAGGGGCATTTGCACCCGATTTTTGTAGGAGCTGTCAGGATGAGGAAGAAATGGAAACCATTAAACACCTGCTCTGCGACTGTCCGAACCTCTAAACCAGCCGACTCCGTCATTTCGGAAACAGGTTTGTTGGAGAACTGGATGATCTAGCACAGGTCTCAATGGCAAGCATGAGGAAATTTATAGATAGCACAGGCTGGTTCGTCAACGAGCCAGTCTACGCTAATCGACAGAATTGAGGAACATCGTTGCTAAAGTTTTTACTTTTACAGGGGATCACAATGGACCAGTAGGCCCCCGTGTACGCAACAGCTTCATGCTGTGCAAACCCCTTGCAACCTAACCTAACCTAACCTATCTGCCGTACGTACTAGATTTTTGTATGGTAGTATTTCAACCCCTAGTTTTCGGACTAACTCCCAACACCCATCACCTAAGACTAAAATAGATGCTCCACTATCAAGCAGTCCAAATACTGACTCATTATTCAAAAAAATATTGGCATAAATACGACCATCCGTATCCGTTATCGTTTCGATTATTTGTTTTCGAAACTTATTTCGATTTCGTAAACGACGACGAGTTTTTTTAATTTTTAAACTGATTGGTTTATTGTTGTTTCCGAAAATTCAAGATCGAACCTTTTCATAATTAAGTTTTCGCTCGTGAAGAGACTTAAGATTGTGTGATTTCATCGGATGAAACTGATCAACATCAACGTTGGACTTTTTCCTTTTTAAAATTTGTATCGGGATTGGATTGTTATCAGCTTCATCGGAGGAATTCGTTAGGTTGTTAGTTTATAATTTTGAGAGTGGTTCGTCTGATTCCTTGAGGAACGAACCTCCCCACTCTTCGTTTCGTCCCTCGGGAAGTTTCCCACTTGATGTTTACCACATTGCACCGTGGTGACACCCTTAGCTCCACAAAGGAAACAAAATAAATTCCTGATGGCCGATGGGCAAAAGTGATATGCATGTCCCTTCTGATCACAATTCCAACATATATAATTTGCGGTTGAAACTGGCTTTCTGGTAGAATACATGGCTGCGACTTCATGTTTTTCCAATTCGGTATCGGAAGAATCGTTTTCGACCGCGATCTCACTTACGTTTCGATGACCGACGGCTCTTTTATTCAAAAATCGTTCAGCCTCACGAGCTTTTTGTCGAAGCTGCTCTAAGTTCTTCACGTCAGCCGACAACAAAATCTCTCCTAACTTCTCCTTAGTATTACCCCTAATGATTTCAATCAACTTTTTATCATTAAATGGTTCCTTTAGACGGTCGTTCAAGCTTGAAACCGAAACATAAAAGTCGTCAAAAGATTCTTTCGGTCCCTGCTTTCGACACATGAGTTTCATATAAATATCAATTTCTGACTCCAATTTGCAGAATTCCTTTTTCACTGCTTCTATTATTGAAGATAAGTCCGCGTTTGGATTTTTCTTCACAAAATGCCAAAACCACTTATTTGCCCTACCGTCAAGCAAAATATGGAAGTTTGCTGCGATTTGTTCATCGCTATAAGATGAACACGACTGCATTCTTCCTATCTTCAAAAGAAAGTCGGATACATTTTCGGAACCATCATATTTGATGTTCCAACGATCCAATCTACATGGACCTGAAGCACTGAACGTAGTGGAAGCACTTGAACTTCTTGGTGCAACAGCTTGGGTCATGGAAGAGCTATGTCTTTCGACTTGAAGAGGGTTGATTACTTATTGCGAAGGTAAACGCAAATCTTCCAATTTTTGCAGCACATTTCCCATAAAAATGTCCATTTGCTGGAAAATCCTAACTTGGTTCTGAATCATGTTTCTCTCTATCCTAGCAAGTACATCTTCCTTTCGACCAACATCATTTTTAGTGTGATCTGCTGGCTCTCTATCACCGCCGTCAACTATATAGCTTGGGTCATTTTCCACACCTTGAGGATCTTCTTGATCCGCCATGTTGGATGTCGAATTGGAAATAACCGATTCTAATTCTTCTGAGAAACTAAACGAATGGTTTAAGTTAAACCTATCTACCGTGTTACGAAACCTTTGGAAAAATTCTTCGAATGTTGCATCGTTGTTACTACCTGATGTACAACGTTAGCACTGAATCTTAAAAAACTGAACAATAAAAAAATTGATTAATGTTTAACTAAATTTTAAATTTAAATTGATATAAGAAAAAGCACGTAAATATTTGAACTGATTGGTTTTCCCGTTGCAGTTGACTTAATGTCCTTTATTTACGTTCCCTTTAAAAAATTGAGGCCGTCAAAAAGAATTTTTTTTAACGGCCTTAGGAGCGAACTAACCGGCGTATATATATAAATATATATAATTCGATCTTCGACAATCTTTCGTCTAAGGTACATATATATTACATATATTGATAAGGCGAACCTAGCGCTGATGGATTTTCTTTAGATTTTTTTGTAATTTGTATGTTTTCTCTGGATTTTCTTAAAAAAAAAGTTTATAAATCTCGAACTTGGTTCCTTGGACAGTCGTCGGTCGGTGGTACCTTCTTAAATTTCTTCTTAGCTTCCTGAGTCAAAGGTGGATCTTTTTGAAAAGAAGGTACTTACCGACGGCTTTTACCAAAGAGCCATAGCTCTACCTATCTCACTAATACCACCAAACCAGGATTTTCCAGCCTTTCGTCTACTGCCTCTCGTTTCACACCCACTAGATTACGCATTGTTAACATTAATATTATAAAAACACAATTAATCTTTTTATGTGAGTGTGAACATTGGTGGGCGTAATTTACGCACTTGTTGCAAACGTCTTCGGATGTGAATCGGATTCATAAATGTCATGACACCGATCGCATCCAAATTGTTTCATGCAACAGACATGCGTTTCCCCACCTTCGCAACATTCCCTCTGACCGTTCTAAAATTGTGGCAAACCGCTGACAATCACTCAATTTGTGATTTGGGTGTCAGCCATAATTCTTCCTGACCAAAAAGAGAACTTATTGTCATTATGCTTACCCCTATAGAGGGGGAGCGAGGTAGCATTGCTATAACTTGTCACAAAATAAACAACTGCAGTAGCAGTTGAGTCGTCGTCGTCGGTCTTGTCCTAGTTGGTGGTGTTTTTTTTGTTTGGTTTGTTTTCTTTTATTTTGTATTTCTTTTTTAATGTAATTCTTTTTTTATTATTTTAATTATTTAAATACAGCCAATTCGGTTAAAGGGCTTCACGTTTTCTAGATAAAACTTATAGGTATGGAATATGCGAACTGAACCCACCTTTCCTTTTCGCGGGGCCGGTAAGTGCATTATGATAAGTGATCAAAGATAAAATTCAAAATTACCGGAATGAGTTGTTGTTTATTTTAAGTGTTTGTGATAAAAAATCTTTGTCAACAAAAAATCCAACATAAATAAATAGTGCAAACAAAATAAACAAAAATAGTGTTAACAGCAAAAAAGACAGGAATTCGGAAAGTGAATGACGGTTGTTTTGAAAATTCTGCGACGAGGACAAACATAATAGTCGCGAGTGAGATACCCGACAAAAATCCGCTACATTAATCTAAACATAAACAAATTGCTCTTAATTAGAAATTAAAGCTTAAAACAAAAAAAAAAACAGAGGTCGTTCACCTCAAACATATGATGGTATTCGTGGCAAAACAAATTTTGTTGTTATTCGCGATGCGTGTCGTTTTGCCGACGTTTAAAATTCGATTTTTCTTCGTGATTTCTTAATTAAAAAAATCGTGTAAAAGTTTTTGTATTTTAAAAATAAATTTTTAAGTCGGTTCGGGTTAGTTTTTAAAATGTTCGAGCATCTTTGTTGTGTGTCAGCTGTTGTGTTGAACGTGGGGCGCAAACCCACTTATCAAAACAAAAGGGTGACGTCAGATAAGTTAAAAAAATTGTATTTATTTTTTTGAAACGATACTTTGCGTTCTTTTTTTGTTTCTTTTCGTTTCAGTTGTCCGGTTATTGACGAATTTCTTTGGCATGGAAAATGCCAAGAGGTTTGCCAGATCTGGATTCCAGTTCGTACATGCAATTTTCAACTACTTTTCTCACACGGGATTTTAGGAATTATGGGAGCAACTTGGCATTTTTTTGAACGAAATTAAATCTCATTTCATTTCATTTCATTTCATTTATTTGACAATAATGGTACGTACAGTAAGATTACATCTTTTATAGTACTTAGATATAATATGTTTACAAATTCACATTTAATTAAATACAATTTAAGAGAACGAGATCTTATTAATGTTAAAAGCAATTCTTTGTGATTGATGGGAAAAGGGAGAGGATTATGGTTGAATTGGGAGAGACGAAAAGTGAAGAAATATTGCAGTTTTAAATCTTGTATAGTTAACAATTCATTTAATTGGAGATGGGAGCGAGTTCCAGAGTTTAACAGCACGTATAAAAAATAAACGGGACGAGTTCAGATAATTGCCGAGTTGAGGGGTAATATTGATACTTCTAGCGGAACGGTTAAATGTGAGTTTGGTAAACAGATAAGACGGAGCCTTAATATGAATTAATTTATGTAAAAATAAACAGTTTCTTGCGTTTATGTATTGCTGCAGTGTGCAACCCAATATATTTTTAGAAAATTCTGAAACATGGTCATATCTACGCAACCCATAGACGTAACGGACAGCATCATTGAAAGCAACTTGCAGTTTTTGTTTGGATAGTGAATCAATCACTGTACACTATTTCAGCATATGATATGAGGGGAACTATTAAAGCAATTATTAGTTTACGTCGAGTTTCAACAGGGGTAAAGTATGCTGAAGGCCAAAGTTTACGTAAGCATCCATAAATGCGACCAATGACATAGTTAGTGTGTCTATAGCCTGACAGATGACGGTCAATAGTATATCCAAGGCTGGTGCAATGATCCACTACTTTAATTAAACGATCACTTAGCCAAATACTAGGTAGAGTAGAGAGATCAAACTTTTTCTTCGAAATTGGAATGACTAGGGTCTTGGAAGGATTTAAGAATAGGCCATTTGCAATGGACCACGCATTAATTTGGTTAAGATCCTCGTTGATGGAGAGGGACAGTTCATTGAGCTGATGAAAAGGCCTGGCAAGATGGAGTTGAACATCGTCAGCATACAGGTGAACCGAAGAGTGCGAACAACACGCAGGCAGATCATTGATGAACATACAAAACAGTATTGGACCAAGAATCGAACCCTGTGGGACTCCTTGCATAACAGGTCTGAGAGCTGAGCATTTCGTCCCAGAAAAAACCCTTTGTGATCTGTCAGATAGGTAGTCACTAATTAGCGAGCATGCCCGCTCACTGAAGCCGAAGAAGTTTACGAGTTTCCACTTTAGAATACTGTGATTCACTTTGTCAAAGGCCTTTGTAAAGTCAAAATTACCGGAATGAGTTGTTGTTTATTTTAAGTGTTTGTGATAAAAAATCTTTGTCAACAAAAAATCCAACATAAATAAATAGTGCAAACAAAATAAACAAAAATAGTGTTAACAGCAAAAAAGACAGGAATTCGGAAAGTAAATGACGGTTGTTTTGAAAATTCTGCGACGAGGACAAACATAATAGTCGCGAGTGAGATACCCGACAAAAATCCGCTACATTAATCTAAACATAAACAAATTGCTCTTAATTAGAAATTAAAGCTTAAAACAAAAAAAAAACAGAGGTCGTTCACCTCAAACATATGATGGTATTCGTGGCAAAACAAATTTTGTTGTTATTCGCGATGCGTGTCGTTTTGCCGACGTTTAAAATTCGATTTTTCTTCGTGATTTCTTAATTAAAAAAATCGTGTAAAAGTTTTTGTATTTTAAAAATAAATTTTTAAGTCGGTTCGGGTTAGTTTTTAAAATGTTCGAGCATCTTTGTTGTGTGTCAGCTGTTGTGTTGAACGTGGGGCGCAAACCCACTTATCAAAACAAAAGGGTGACGTCAGATAAGTTAAAAAAATTGTATTTATTTTTTTGAAACGATACTTTGCGTTCTTTTTTTGTTTCTTTTCGTTTCAGTTGTCCGGTTATTGACGAATTTCTTTGGCATGGAAAATGCCAAGAGGTTTGCCAGATCTGGATTCCAGTTCGTACATGCAATTTTCAACTACTTTTCTCACACGGGATTTTAGGAATTATGGGAGCAACTTGGCATTTTTTTGAGCGAAATTAAATCTCATTTCATTTCATTTCATTTATTTGACAATAATGGTACGTACAGTAAGATTACATCTTTTATAGTACTTAGATATAATATGTTTACAAATTCACATTTAATTAAATACAATTTAAGAGAACGAGATCTTATTAATGTTAAAAGCAATTCTTTGTGATTGATGGGAAAAGGGAGAGGATTATGGTTGAATTGGGAGAGACGAAAAGTGAAGAAATATTGCAGTTTTAAATCTTGTATAGTTAACAATTCATTTAATTGGAGATGGGAGCGAGTTCCAGAGTTTAACAGCACGTATAAAAAACTAGCCGACCCGTGCTCGCGTTGCTTCGCAAATTGTAACCACGAACATTTTTTGAATATTAGTATTAGCATATGAAAAAATTTCTCAATGGGACTGAGCATATTTTCTACAATAATATTAATTTTAGTTTATAATCAAAAAACACTTCCTTACCGAATTTAACACTATAGAAAAAAAAAACTTAAGTAAAATATTACGTAGTAAAGGCCAAGCCGCACGTGAAAACAAAGAAAGTACAAAACCATTTCAATTTTTTAGTTGAAAACAGAACGAAATTTTTGTCTATTTTCTTCTTTTCTTTCTTTTATTCATACCTAGAAACGTTTTTTTGCAACCGAAAAATATAGTTTTCGGTAAAAAAAAAAAAAAAACAAATTTGTGTTTTTAATGTTCTCATACATCTATAGGTATGCGTGTGTAAATATCCATAGACACATTTTTTTATTCATCTGCTCATGTTCAGTGCAGTGCAACTGACTTAACCTACCTACATTTGTGTGCTCTTTTTATCGACGTCATTGAAAGTACCTTCTTTGAGTTATTTGTAAAGAAAATTTTAACTTAATTTCAGTTTTATTGTTCGAGGAAGTGATACAAAATTGGTAATTCAAGCTATTATAATAGAACTTTTTTTATTTTTAAATTGGAAGAATTATAATCTATTCACTTCCTCGAACCAGAAAAATAAAAAAGATCTAATTGTTCTTTAGATAAATCGGCATTTCATGTGCACGGCACTGTTTATTAATTTTTATTAAATGTCCATAGTAACTTAAAAAAAAGAGCCCACACTACTCAGCAATGTGACGGCCCTGACGATAGAATTAGAGAAACAAAAAAATAATGTGTGTGTATAGGTTAGTTGATGAACTATACAATGAAAAATTGAATATGTAGGTAGGTAGGTAAGAGAAAAAACGTAACTATTAAATGGAACACATATTAAGAGAGAAAGAGCATGGGAAGAAAAGAAAATTAAAAATGTTGGAATGATAATGAAATGAAACAAAGCAGCGACCTCGCGATTGTGATGGAATCTAATTTCCTGGATAAAATAAATTCAAAAAGTTTATAATTTTATAATTTGTTTTTATTTATTTCTCAGGTTGTATGTTTAGCTTAGAAGTGATTTTAGGCTTAAAATTTGCGCAACAGTATTGACTTTATGAAGCAATGCTAATCTTTGTCAATTATTGTATAGGTTTTAAGATATGAGTGGTTGTATAAGTCAACTAATGAAAAAAAATGGACAAAAAATGTAAAATTAATAATATTTAAGTTTGACAAATAATTAATGAAAAAAAATTAAAGCCATAAACACTCTCATAACAATATAAAAAATAATAAAATATATTTCAAATAAATCGGTTGACTACTTTCTGAGATCATGCGTTACGAACTTTAAAATGGTTTCGCTTTTATATAATAGTATAGATAAACGGGACGAGTTCAGATAATTGCCGAGTTGAGGGGTAATATTGATACTTCTAGCGGAACGGTTAAATGTGAGTTTGGTAAACAGATAAGACGGAGCCTTAATATGAATTAATTTATGTAAAAATAAACAGTTTCTTGCGTTTATGTATTGCTGCAGTGTGCAACCCAATATATTTTTAGAAAATTCTGAAACATGGTCATATCTACGTAACCCATAGACGTAACGGACAGCATCATTGAAAGCAACTTGCAGTTTTTGTTTGGATAGTGAATCAATCACTGTACACTATTTCAGCATATGATATGAGGGGAACTATTAAAGCAATTATTAGTTTACGTCGAGTTTCAACAGGGGTAAAGTATGCTGAAGGCCAAAGTTTACGTAAGCATCCATAAATGCGACCAATGACATAGTTAGTGTGTCTATAGCCTGACAGATGACGGTCAATAGTATATCCAAGGCTGGTGCAATGATCCACTACTTTAATTAAACGATCACTTAGCCAAATACTAGGTAGAGTAGAGAGATCAAACTTTTTCTTCGAAATTGGAATGACTAGGGTCTTGGAAGGATTTAAGAATAGGCCATTTGCAATGGACCACGCATTAATTTGGTTAAGATCCTCGTTGATGGAGAGGGACAGTTCATTGAGCTGATGAAAAGGCCTGGCAAGATGGAGTTGAACATCGTCAGCATACAGATGAACCGAAGAGTGCGAACAACACGCAGGCAGATCATTGATGAACATACAAAACAGTATTGGACCAAGAATCGAACCCTGTGGGACTCCTTGCATAACAGGTCTGAGAGCTGAGCATTTCGTCCCAGAAAAAACCCTTTGTGATCTGTCAGATAGGTAGTCACTAATTAGCGAGCATGCCCGCTCACTGAAGCCGAAGAAGTTTACGAGTTTCCACTTTAGAATACTGTGATTCACTTTGTCAAAGGCCTTTGTAAAGTCGAGTAAGCAGAGGAGATTTATTTGACCCTTATCATAGCCAACCTTAACATCTTCAAGAAGATTAACCATTGCAGTAGAGCAGCTATGATTTGCTCTGAAACCCGATTGTTTTTCAAACAGCAAATATTTAAGAGAAATATGACTTAAAATCTGCTGCTCAATTATCTTCTCAAAGACCTTAGAGAGGCAAGGTAGGATGCTTATCGGTCTAAAATCAGTTGAAGAATTAGAGTCACGCTTCTTAACCGTTGGAAGAACTCTTGCAATTTTCCAAGAGCGAGGGAAAGTAGAAGTGACAATGCACCAGTTTATAATATGAGTTAGCTGGGTTATAATTAGTGGAAGTATGAGTTTAACGAAACGAATAGGCACTCCATCATCGCCAACAGAGTCAGACTTGATAGCCTCCACACATTTTAGAATATCATCTTCACTAACAACATCAAAATCCTCCAGCCTAGGCACATTGTTCAAGGAGTTAAATGTAGTATTTGCTTCAAAATCAGCAACAGAAACCGACTCTCCAAGGAAATAATCATTGAGCTCATCCGGGTTCAGAGAACATTGAGCTCCTATATCTGTGCAGACACCAATCTTACTTAGGTTGCTCCATAGCTTTTTAGGTGGTAAAGAGGTATTGAGTTTGGATGCATAGTAGTTGATTTTGGATGATCGGATTATAGTTGTTGCTGATTACGGGCTACAGTAAATAGTCTCCAGTTAACAGGTGTTGGTCTACGCTTCCATCTACTATGTAGTTTGTTTCTATTTTTAATGCTGGTTAACATGTTAGAAGTGAACCAGGGGCAAAGGTTATTTCGAATTCTTACCGTTTTAGTAGGGACACATTGATTAAAGTGTTGGAGCAACAGATGTCGAAACAAATAAACTTTATCATTAGCATTTGCATAAAGACGACAACTAAGCCAAGAAGCCAATGCGGTTGACAGGTGAAGATAGGAGAAGTCGATTGAGTTGAAGTCTTTGTAGGTAAACGTTTCATTGCAAGGAGAATTTATATTGTACGTACAGAACAGAAGATCATGATCTGAAATATCGAATGAAAGCTGATCATACAGATGTACCAACGAAGAATCAGAGACTATGACTAGATCAAGAAGACTTGGAGAGCAATAAGAAGCAAAACGTGTTGGGTAAGTGGTATTAACAATATGCATACCAACTGAAGACACTAAATCTTTCATCAGAAAGGCACACATATCCTATTTAAGCAGGTCAACATTAAAATCTCCACAGTTTATAGTTTGTTCATAAGTAAAACTGAATTAGAGCAGTAAAAATGGAACAGCGGAACAGTTTCGTTTTTTGTTATAAACACATGAAATTAGACATATAGTATAAGAGTCTCTGACTTCGATTATGATGAACTCTATACCAATCCCACTAGATCTAGCAATTACTTTTGCCACAATAGATGACCTACAATAAATAGCTACACTTCCGCCACAGGTGTCAGTGATTCTATCATTTCTAAATAAATTGAAATTAGGGATGTCATACATCTGATCACAAATATCAGGCTTAAACCAGGTTTCACTTACACAAATAACATCAACGCAAGAACCAGAAAACAAAAATTTCAGATAATCCAATTTGCAAACATTAAGGCTACGTGCATTAAGATAACAAACTCTTAAACCATCACAATGTTTAGATATAATGTTAACTAAAGTGGACGTACCCGTGGCATGATGGTTAGTGCGTTGGACTGTCATGCGAGAGGCCTTGGGTTCGATCCCTGCCTGTGCCACCTACAGTTTTTTTTTACTGGTACTGCCTCTTGCGAGGAATTGACAAATTATGCAAGAGTAATTCTTGACATGAAAAAGTGCATTCTCAAATTAGCCGTTTGGATTCGGCATATAAACTGTAGGTCCCCTCCATCCCTGCAATTACTCGCACACAGGAATGGTTGAGAGTTGTAAGTCACTAGGCCCTGGTTCTCTACGGACTGTTGCGCCACCTAATTTATATTTATTTATAAAGTGGACGTTGATTTTTCATACATACTGTTGCGCTCATTGGCAGACGAATTTATAGCAAGCATAAATCAATACAAAAATTAGAAGTGCAATATTAAGTTGAGGAGAAGGGAAGCAAAAGAAAATGGGATATAGGTACAGGACACAAAGTTATGATAAATTAACCTGACAGTATAAATTTAAAATAGAGAATAAAAGAAGAGAAAACAACAATGTTATCAATAAAAAGAGAAACAGAAAAAAAAATTACAATAAAATAATTATTATTAATTACTATTAACACATTGGTGGGTCAGTCGCAGCAGCAGCAACAGCAGCAAGCAGATGTTCTGAGCTATGAATGAGCAAGCTTTTATCATTCAATGACTTCTTCACATATAAATTTCCATTCTTAGTGTAAACAGCAAAGAGTTGCTTTTTTCGTTTAAAAGCCAAAGCGCTGTTCAGGAGAAAACGAGTTAGTCTCGTCAGACTCTCATTTAAGTAGCAACTACTGTTGTTGGAGGAATCGATGCCAAGATCAAGCAAATGCAATTCAGACGAATGATTTTTGCGATATTGGGCAGCTGACATCAGAACAGTGTTTCTCTCAAATGAATTTCTGAATTTGATTACGATTGGAGACGAAGATGATGACGATGATGATGGGGTATCATCGTTTGTTTGTTTTTTTAGTTCGGAACATGTGTGTGAGAGTAGATGGCGTGCCATCAATTGTATGGCAGAGTCTATGGAACATGTTGGTAAGGTTTTCATGGGGAAGGGCAGGTATACCGAAGAGTACAGCATCACAAGAGATTTCTTTTTTTTGCAGAGCAATACATTGTTTTTGCAAAGTGTTTATTTCAGCATGATGTAGTTGTGCATTTTTGTTGCAACTCTCTTCAAGTTTATTGACACGATCAACGATGTTGGTGACAGTTGTGTTTAATTCGGCAAATTGTTGGCTCCAGCGTGTAGAAACTTCCTCAATCTTAAGAATAAATTCATTTCGAAGGATAGAAATTTCATTAGCGAAACCTTGTCTGATAGAGTCAGCATGTTTGGATAGCTGTTCAGCCAGAACATCAGAAGTGAGGGGAGAATTGTTTATGGTCGCCTCAGTGGCTTCAGGACGGGGCGGAGAAGCCATTCGTTTTTTCTTATTAACTGCAGCTCTTGTTATTTTATTGACGTTAGTGCACATGTATGGCAATGAGAGAGAGATTTCTTGATGCAATTAATTTTAACTTTAATCACACAAATAATAAAAGAGAAACCAATATGATTGAAAGTACTTCCACTCTGCACCATTTAATTAAATATTAGAAGACTAAACACACAATTTAATGTCACTTTAGCTGGACTGATAAAGAACACACTTCTAATTCATGCGACATTTAAACAACTCTGGGCGAAGTTCCTATGGAATACCTCTTGACCTTCACGGTAGGTGACATTTTTAGATCTTTTATTATAAGTGTTTCTCGACTTAACGTATGCCCTGTCTAAATTCTCCGACAACTTCTGTCTGGCCAAGGTCAATTTGAGTGCGCAGGGTGTGACCAACATTTCGGGATCGTGTATAGCGTTTATTTTACGTAATATCGTTTACGTGGAGCCGTGATTAATCATGTTTTGTCCGAACAAAGCATAATAGGGTTGACAATTTAGGGAATCTTGTATGTCGGAACGCAACGCACATGCTACCTTGATAGATGAAGGTCCCAGTCGTTTTGCTGTTTAGAAATAAGAATTCTCAACTTACTTAGAAAGCTCCGATTAACCCGCTCCGAAATGTTGGCCTGAGGCGAATACACCGTTCATACATGTTTGACGCCGTAATTGTCCAGAAAAATTTTGAAGTCCATTGTCGGAGTGGATTTGTTCAGGGGTCCCGAAAGTGTGGAAAATTGCATTTCAAGATATTGAATCACATTAGAAGTAGTTTTTGGTAAAGCTTTTAAAAACATGAACTTCGAGAAATGGTCAACCACTATAAAGACGTAATGATTTCCTCGCTTTGTGCGTGGATACGGACCTAAAAAGTCAACGTAGAGTCGTTGCATGGGCCTTTCAGTCTTTGTCTGGTTGATCATCGGTGGACGAAGAATTAAATTGGGAGCCTTGACCATCTTACAGGCTTCGTAATTTTTCATACAAATCTTGATATCTTTTATCATTTTTGACCAATAATATTTCGATCGTACGCGAGCATAAGTTTCATCAAAACCACTATGGTAACTTGGCTTGATGTTGTGACACGTTTCAATGCACTTTTGAGTAAGATTATCGGGAAGCCATAAGCGCCAAAGAGAATCTTCTTCATCTACACTTCCGGTTCTGAATCTCACTCTTCGGTAAATGTATTTCTCGGAAACGACAAGGTCTGGGAGATTTGCCTGGTTTTGGGCAATGTTCTCTCTCAAGTGGGTATATTGTTCCGAGTCAAACTCAGCCGAATCTTAATCGATATCATCGCATATCGTTATCGAAGAACCTCCACAAATCGCATTATCTACAGCAATATCACCTGCCGCGAATTCCTCGATGTTCATCCTCGATAGACAATCTGGCACTACGTTTAAGAATCCTTTTCGATGTTCAATCGAGAAGTCGTACACTTGGAGTTCTAGGCTCCATATGGCTAGTCTACCTGATAGTTCCTTAATTGACATGAGAAATTTAAGACTGGAATGGTCCGTAATGATTTTAAAAGGTAACCCGTCAACATAAGGCCGAAATTTTCACACGCTTAGCATGGCTGCGAGGCATTCTTGTTCCGTGACCGTATAATTTCTCTGTGATTTGTTGAGTTATTTCAACATAAATGCAATGGGCTTCTCATTACCGTTCTCATCCTCTTGAAAGAGAACACCGCCTACTCCTTCAGACGAAGCATTGCATTGGATGACAAAAGGTTTTGAAAAGTTAGGTTCAGCTAATACTGGAGCTGAAGAAAGGGCTGATTTAAAGCTCTCGAAAGCTTCGAGTGCTTCGGGGGTGAATTCGAATTTAGCCTTCTTTTGAAGGCAGTTGGTTAAAGGAGCAGCTACGTCAGCATAGTTAAGAATAAATCGCCTGTACCAACCTATCATGCCCAGAAACCTTATTACTTGCCTAACGTTAGTTGGAACAGGAAAATCAAGCATTGCTTCTATTTTATCCGGGTTGGTTTTCAGGTTTCCCTGGCCTACAGTAAAACCTAGACATTTTATTTCTTTCATGCAAAATTTGCTTTTCTCGAGATTAATTGTTAAATTTGCTCGACGAAGGCATACTGCCACTTCTTTAAGGATGCGTAAATGTGACTCGAGATCCGAAGTACAAATCAGTAAGTCGTCTAATTAGACAAACACGTTATCTCGAAGATGACTAGGAATAACTTAATCCATTACTCTACACAGCGTTTGTTCAGCATTACTCAAACCGAATGGCATTACCTTAAACTGGTAGAGTGGTCTACCAGGTACAGTGAAGGGTGTTTTCTCTCGTGATTTTTCGTGCAAAGGGATTTGCAAATATGCGTCCTTTAAGTCTAGCTCCGAGATAAGGTGAGTTTTCTTTATCCCACTTAAAAGACCTTCAACATGAGGCAACGGACACGCATCTTTAACCGTGGCAGAGTTGACTTTTCGGAAATCTAAACAAAGACGGACTTTACCAGGCTTTCTCACCAGAACTACAAGACAACTCCATGGAGAGTTACTGACTTTTATAACCCCTAGTTCCAACATGCGATCTAACTCTTTATAAACCTCGCCTTGACAAACCGGCGATATCGGGTAATGCCTAGGATTTATCGGAACGGCGTTTCCTGTGTCGACGATGTAACAACCGAGGTCAGTTTTTCCTAGTCCAAGAACAACAAAATTTGGAAACTGTCTTTTAATACTTTCTAATTGAAAAGACTCTTCAGATGAAAGTTTCAATAATTCAGTGTCATCTTTCAAATCTTCTTCTTTGTCAAAATCTACTTTTAACTCACTTATCTGAGGTAACAATTGGAAGCTACGCCAAAAATTCATGTCAAGGTATACTTTTTGTGTCAAGTTTGGTATGATATAAAATGTTGGATTTTTCGAAATACCGTTATATTTTGTTTCTATCTCGCAATATCCAACTATATCATTTGATTTACCATCCGAAAAATGGATGGAAGACTGTATTGATCCACCAGAGGACAATACAAGTCTAAGCACTTCAACCATTGACACTGTTGTCCAAAACTTGTCTAGCGAAATGAGAATGTCTTTTGAAAAACACTGCCCTTTATCTCGTTCCAATAACTCCACTAACCCACCCTGGTGGAATGGTGCATTAAAGAAACGTAGAACAGAGGTTAGAAAACTTTTCAATAAAGCTAAACTCAGTAAATTAGAAGAGGACTTAAAGTCTTATAGAGCCGCACTTAACACTTACACCAAAGAGTTAAGGAAGGCCAAAAAGGATTCGTGGGCTAAACATTGTGAATCCATTGAAAAAACAAGCGAGGCGGCAAGGCTCCGTAGAACCCTGGCCATTAATCCCACGATCCCGGGGTACATAAAACACCCTGATGGATCATGGTCGAACTCGAGCCTAGAAACGCTTGAACTCTTCATGGAAACTCATTTCCCCGGTTGTAAAAACCCAGAAAGTTCTGATTGCTTGCAATCGAACACGCTGGATTTTACTCACACGGAATCAAATTTAGAACTAAATCAGATTATTACTGAGCAAAAGATTATCTGGGCAATAAACTCGTTCAAACCCTACAAATCAGCGGGACCAGACGAGATTTTCCCAGCTCTTCTTCAAAATGCTCTCAAAGTAATAACTCCGTGGCTTAGGGTAATCTTCATAAGTTGTATTAAACTTAGATACGTCCCTAATAGCTGGAAAAAGGTCTAGGTAGTCTTTATCCCAAAAGCAGGGAAACCGAATCACTCGACCGCTCAGGATTATAGACCAATAAGTCTCTCTTCGTTTCTCCTTAAGACACTGGAGAGGATAATTGATCTACATGTTAGAGAACTTCTCAACGAAAACAATTTGTGCAGCTACCAACAAGCTTACCTTAAAGGTAAATCAGTGGAGACTGCTCTGCATGAAGTAGTTTCACATATTGAGAAAAGTCTTGAACATAAAGAATATACACTGGCAGCATTTCTTGATATCGAGGGTGCGTTTAATAACGTTAAAACGGAATCGATCAAGACTGCCTTAGTTGAAGTTGGAGTTGAATCTGTCATGGTCGATTGGATTTTCACCATGTTAAATGGCAGAATTATCAACTCTCAAATAGGAGTTAGCACTATCGAGAAAACAGTTACTAGAGGCACACCACAGGGAGGAGTCATCTCACCCCTACTCTGGATCCTCGTAGTCAACAAAATTCTCACAAAGTTCAAAGATCAGGGCATTAAAATAGTAGCATATGCAGATGACATAGTGGTTTTGGTATCAGGCAAGTTTCTTACCATCATCGAAAACATTGTGGAAAATGCATTAAAGGATTTATCTTCTTGGGCAACTAAGAACGGTGTCGGGGTCAACCCCACCAAGACAGAGCTAGTCTTGTTCCCGAAGAAACGGAAACTGGAGGGCTTCAACCCTCCCAAACTAAATGGTATTCCTCTAAAACTTTCTAAGGAAGCTAAATTTCTAGGAGTAATCCTTGACTCCAAGCTTACATGGAAGCGTAATACGGAGGAAAGAATGAAAAAAGCATTATGTGCATTCTACACATGCAAAAAGACCTTCGGTGTACGTTGGGGTATGCGACCGCAAGTCATCCAATGGATGTACACAGCGATTGTCAGACCCATTCTTACCTATGGCTCTATTGTATGGTGGAAGAACCTGAATAAGGTACAGAGACTAGCTTGTATAGGAATAACAGGGGCTCAAAGATCCACACCACAAGCTGGATTGGGAATGATCTTGGACCTCCCGGCTCTGGATGAGTTCATAAAGTGCACGGCAGCCAAAACTGCAATTCGTTTAAGAGAATTGTGTTTTTGGAGGCAGAGCACTTATGGCCACGGGTCAATCTTACAAAGTTATGACACGATTCAGGACTGAGGGAGACCACCGATTATATCCCCCCTTTACTAGATTTCGACAGGAAGTTTTCTATTTTCATACCAGACAGACGGTTGGGATCCTAATTCACTTATAAGTAAACAGGGTATCCCTTTCTACACTGACGGTTCAAAAATGGAATCAGGAACAGGTGCTGGAGTGTTTTGCCAATCTCTAAACATCAGAGCGTCATATACACTCCCGGCTGACTGTAGTGTCTTTCAGGCCGAGATCTTTGCCATTGGAAAAGCAGCTGAACTGGCACATCAAGAAAATCTAAGCTCTTCGGAGATTACTTTTTTCGTGGACAGCCAGGCTGCTATCAAAGCCTTAGCCAGTGAGACCATAAGATCAAAAGCAGTTTTAAACTGTAGGAAGGAATTAAACAAAATCTGCCACACTAACCAGGTAAAGCTCTGCTGGGTTCCCGGACATAGCAATATAGAAGGGAATGATATAGTAGATGAACTAGCCAGGAAAGGGTCAGAAGCAGACACCAGTAGTAGCGACCATTCAGTCAGGGGACCACTCGTCCCGATTGGGGTACTCAAGAGGAAGATAGACCTTAAACTAAAAGAGAAAATCAATATCTCCTAGAAATCCAGGGACGATTGTGTAATCTCTAGAAGTTTATGGCCTAACACAAATGAAAAGGAAACTCGGTATATTCTATCGCTGAGTAAAAAGAACATTAAAATCCTGATAGGTGTACTAACAGGTCATTGCGCCATTGGCACAATAGCTAACAGAATAGGGGCATTTGCACCCGATTTTTGTAGGAGCTGTCAGGATGAGGAAGAAATGGAAACCATTAAACACCTGCTCTGCGACTGTCCGAACCTCTAAACCAGCCGACTCCGTCATTTCGGAAACAGGTTTGTTGGAGAACTGGATGATCTAGCACAGGTCTCAATGGCAAGCATGAGGAAATTTATAGGTAGCACAGGCTGGTTCGTCAACGAGCCAGTCTACGCTAATCGACAGAATTGAGGAACATCGTTGCTAAAATTTTTACTTTTACAGGGGATCACAATGGACCAGTAGGCCCCCGTGTACGCAACAGCTTCATGCTGTGCACACCCCTTGCAACCTAACCTAACCTATCTGCCGTACGTACTAGATTTTTGTATGGTAGTATTTCAACCCCTAGTTTTCGGACTAACTCCTAACACTCATCACCTAAGACTGAAATAGATGCTCCACTATCAAGCAGTCCAAATACTGACTCATTATTCAAAAAAATATTGGCATAAATACGACCATCCGTATCCGTTATCGTTTCGATTATTTGTTTTCGAAACTTATTTCGATTTCGTAAACGACGACGAGTTTTTTTAATTTTTAAACTGATTGGTTTATTGTTGTTTCCGAAAATTCAAGATCGAACCTTTTCATAATTAAGTTTTCGCTCGTGAAGAGACTTAAGATTGTGTGATTTCATCGGATGAAACTGATCAACATCAACGTTGGACTTTTTCCTTTTTAAAATTTGTATCGGGATTGGATTGTTATCAGCTTCATCGGAGGAATTCGTTAGGTTGTTAGTTTATAATTTTGAGAGTGGTTCGTCTGATTCCTTGAGGAACGAACCTCTCCACTCTTCGTTTCGTCCCTCGGGAAGTTTCCCACTTGATGTTTACCACATTGCACCGTGGTGACACCCTTAGCTCCACAAAGGAAACAAAATAAATTCCTGATGGCCGATGGGCAAAAGTGATATGCATGTCCCTTCTGATCACAATTCCAACATATATAATTTGCGGTTGAAACTGGCTTTCTGGTAGAATACATGGCTGCGACTTCATGTTTTTCCAATTCGGTATCGGAAGAATCGTTTTCGACCGCGATCTCACTTACGTTTCGATGACCGACGGCTCTTTTATTCAAAAATCGTTCAGCCTCACGAGCTTTTTGTCGAAGCTGCTCTAAGTTCTTCACGTCAGCCGACAACAAAATCTCTCCTAACTTCTCCTTAGTATTACCCCTAATGATTTCAATCAACTTTTTATCATTAAATGGTTCCTTTAGACGGTCGTTCAAGCTTGAAACCGAAACATAAAAGTCGTCAAAAGATTCTTTCGGTCCCTGCTTTCGACACATGAGTTTCATATAAATATCAATTTCTGACTCCAATTTGCAGAATTCCTTTTTCACTGCTTCTATTATTGAAGATAAGTCCGCGTTTGGATTTTTCTTCACAAAATGCCAAAACCACTTATTTGCCCTACCGTCAAGCAAAATATGGAAGTTTGCTGCGATTTGTTCATCGCTATAAGATGAACACGACTGCATTCTTCCTATCTTCAAAAGAAAGTCGGATACATTTTCGGAACCATCATATTTGATGTTCCAACGATCCAATCTACATGGACCTGAAGCACTGAACGTAGTGGAAGCACTTGAACTTCTTGGTGCAACAGCTTGGGTCATGGAAGAGCTATGTCTTTCGACTTGAAGAGGGTTGATTACTTATTGCGAAGGTAAACGCAAATCTTCCAATTTTTGCAGCACATTTCCCATAAAAATGTCCATTTGCTGGAAAATCCTAACTTGGTTCTGAACCATGTTTCTCTCTATCCTAGCAAGTACATCTTCCTTTCGACCAACATCATTTTTAGTGTGATCTGCTGGCTCTCTATCACCGCCGTCAACTATATAGCTTGGGTCATTTTCCACACCTTGAGGATCTTCTTGATCCGCCATGTTGGATGTCGAATTGGAAATAACCGATTCTAATTCTTCTGAGAAACTAAACGAATGGTTTAAGTTAAACCTATCTACCGTGTTACGAAACCTTTGGAAAAATTCTTCGAATGTTGCATCGTTGTGAGCGTTTATTACATCTAGGTCGTCATAAATTGAAACTCGGCGACTCCTGCTCATAATTGGTTCGAATGAACCAACCCATTAATTTCGGTAAGAAAACAACAGACATTTTTTGCCAAGAAACGATTGATTTTGAAAATTACTTTTGTAACTTGTAATTTATTTTCTGCAACACTTAAAACAAACGTTGGGTTTTGCCAATTTGAGTGTCGGCCAAAACCAATGTTTGAAGAACAAAACCAACAAAAACCAAATCAAATAATATGTATACACATTTTGAAACTACAATTCAAAATTAAGTTTAAAAAAATAATAAAAGAAATGTTTAAATTAAATACACAAAAAGTTTATAAAACAAAATGTTAAAAAAATATAATTCAATAAAAAAATGTATAAAAAAAATAAAAAGCGTATAAATATTTAATTGAAACTGTAACGTGTTTTTTTCAAAAAAAATTATTCGGATTATTAAAATCTTTAGAATCTCAAGAAAAAATTTGTTTGAGTTTAGTTGCTCGAGATACAACACTGCTGAGGATTGAAAAGGAACGTTATTTGAGTCGACAAAAATATGTGTAGGTATATCAAAAAGTAAACTAAACTGGTGTTTGCTATTGTTTTTTTTTGTATGAAGATTAAGTTACCGTTTTCGAAATTTCCAGGACAATACATGACGAGCATCATCAATGAAGACTCTGGAGAATATCAAAAAAAAACTAAAAATTGAAAATTGTAAATGTTTAAAGGACCATCCAAGACAGCTGCTGTATCAAGGTATCTCTTTAAATTGTGGTTGTATATAAAAGGTATACCATATCCACCTGCAATTTGGGTGTCTTTTCTTCAGATGCCCAAAGACTAAGCTTTTATGATTCCTTTGTTTAATATATACTTATATATCAATTTCAACCTCTTTGTTGCAACGCGGTACCGGGTAACCGACCTTAGTAACCGGGACTCACAAAGATGTTGAAATCGAAATTTGTTAAGTAAAAATAAAAAAATAAATAAAATGTAAAATGTTTTGACAAAAAAAAATAGTTTTTGACTCATAAATCAAACATTGTTAGTCTCACCATCTTCCGATAGTGAAACCGACACGTTGGGCGCCATTTCTGTAACGAGTTTGTTGTCACTGAGGATTTGCTTTACCAATATACGGTTTCACAAGCTAGCTCGACATGGGTCCTTTATCCTCCCCGTTAGCAAAATTAAACAGATGCCAGTCTTCACCATCCCGATGTTGTCGATGCGCGAGATATTTTTTTCTAATCCCCCCTACCTGGTTGCCCTACTACCTCGGTTTCCTCATCTCCTCATCTCCCCCTTTTTAATATAAAATCTAGAGATTCATTTTTTTAAATCTATTTGACATGTTTTATTTCAAAGACCTGTCTATCATATGTATTTATAATACAAAAATCTCACATTTTAAATTCAATCTAGATTAGAAATTAAGATTTTTAACTTTAATTTTCAAAAATTTAAATAATTTAGATGTATATAAAAAAAATATTTAAATTTAAAAAGCTTAATAAAAAAAACGCAATGGTATGATTATAGTTTAGCACTATTATATTATTTTGAGGATATATTGGGCAATATTTATAATTATATCTGTCTCAATAAGACAAGTTAACAACAAGAAAATCACTCACCCCAAAATACCGATGCAGTGGCCACTCCCTCGATGAATCTTGGTTCGATGAGGCGATCCTTAGTACGCCTTCTATTTTTATTTAATAAATGCTATAAATATTACCACTTCACAAAAAAAATATAATTAGCACTATTACCTGATGAAGGTACAACGTTAGCACTGAATCTTAAAAAAACTGAACAATAAAAAAAATTGATTAATGTTTAACTAAATTTTAAATTTAAATTGATATAAGAAAAAGCACGTAAATATTTGAACTGATTGGTTTTCCCGTTGCAGTTGACTTGACGATTTAAGGATTTCGGGATTTCCTCGCCCCGTTAATGTCCTTTATTCACGTTCCCTTTAAAAAATTGAGGCCGTCAAAAAGAATATTTTTAACGGGCCTTAGGAGCGAACTAACCGGCGTATATATAAATATATATTATTCGATCTTGGACACATGGTACATGTATATTACATATATTGATAAGACGAACCTAGCGCTGATGGATTTTTCTTTAGATTTTTTTGTAATTTTTATGTTTTCTCTGGATTTTCTTAAAAAAAAGTTTATAAATCTCGAACTTGGTTCCTTGGACACTGGACAGTCGGTTGGTGATACCTTCTTAAATTTCTTCTTAGCTTCCTGAGTCAAAGGTGGATCTTTTTGAAAAGAAGGTACTTACCGAGGACGGCTTTTACCAAATAACCCTAGCTCTACCTATCTCACTAATACCACCAAACCAGGATTTTCCAGCCTTTTGTCTACTGCCTCTCGTTTCACACCCACTAGATTACGCATTGTTAACATTAATATTATAAAAACACAATTAATCTTTTTATGTGAGTGTGAACATTGGTGGGCGTAATTTAAGCACTTGTTGCAAACGTCTTCGGATGTGAATCGGATTCATAAATGTCATGACACCGATCGCATCCAAATTGTTTCATGCAACAGACATGCGTTTCCCCACCTTCGCAACATTCCCTCTGACCGTTCTAAAATTGTGGCAAACCGCTGACAATCACTCAATTTGAGATTTGGGTGTCAGCCATAATTCTTGCTGACCAAAAAGAGAACTTATTGTCATTATGCTTACCCCTATAGAGGGGGAGCGAGGTAGCATTGCTATAACTTGTCACAAAATAAACAACTGCAGAGCAGTTGAGTCGTATGTCGTCGGTCTTGTCCTAGTTGGTGGTGTTTTTTTTGTTTGGTTTGTTTGGTTTGTTTTCTTTTATTTTTTATTTTTTTTTATTATTTTAATTATTTAAATACAGCCTATTCGGTTACAGAATTCTTGTTAAAGAGCAACACAAGAGCAGGCTTACCAAATGAGGTCTAGATACTCTGATGCCAATGATAATTTGATTGGCTTATTTCAAGATCAACCAAAATCGACTTAACATGATCTCGAATTAAAACTGGAAATAAGGGATTTAATAAATCAGTCATAGATTCATCGTATTAGATGTATTAGAATTGAGATCGCAAACTTCAGAACTACACGGATTTCCTTCACCAAGTACACCTACAGAGACTCAGTGGATGTCTTTCAGAGGAAAAAATATTCAAAACCCTTCTTGGATGAAGGATGTGACGGAGGTGTTAAGAGCAAGGAATTATGCCGTAGGCAGCACTGCATATGGAATTTTCATTTGCATTTATTCATTAGAAAGAGATGCATTCATCGTTATCCATCTTTACTCTTATATCTATCTCAGATTATGTAGCTCTCAGATACTTACTTGATGACTCTTGGTAAATGGTTGTCGTTGTCGGCTTAACGGATTAGAATTTACAAATAGTTTCGAGTTGTTCAATCGTTTATAAGTACTTGTATTGATTGATCTGCTTATTTATTTTCTTGTATGGCCCGAGTTCATAACAATATTGAAATCACTCATAAGAAAAACATTAAGCTATTGATATACAAGTTAACATATCCACATTGCATTTAAAATGCCACCCAAAAGTGAGCATTCATCACATCATATCTTTCAACAGAAAAGTATCTATCGATACATCCAGCATACAGATATCCATCCGTCAAGCCACCGTCGTCGTCGCCAATCGAAGATACTATATCGATTTCATGCACTTCATGCACTTTATGTACCCACGCAATATTATTATAGATAAGATCCAATAATGCAATTATTTGAAGATGAATATTTGTAAGATCAATATTTCTAAGTTTAGTTTTTAACCATTACCCATCAGGAACACATCAGTTCCTAAATAAAACCGTTTGAGAATAAATAAAAGAATTGTTTTATTAAATTAAAAGTTCTTTTTAAAAACATCTCCCGGTACATAAATATATTAATTGGCGCCCAACGTGGGGCATGGTTTATAAAAACCTCAACTCAGTTATAAAACTCGGGCATGGTTATAAAAAAACTCAAAACAGTTGTAAAAACTCAGCACGGTAATTGTTCGTAAATCGAAAGTTTATTAAAAAAAAATCATCTAAATCTTTTAAGAAACAAGTGAAGTAAATGTGGACAAGTGCACGAAAATTACAAAAAAATGATACACATTAATTCACACTGATGATATAAAAAATTTAATACAAATATTATAAGAAGAAAACATAAAAGTTAAAATAATTGAATCAATAAAAATAATCAAAAGAAAAATATTAACTGTAGCAGAATTAAAACAAAAAAAGGAGTGTTAAATATATTAAAAAGGAAAAAAAAAGAAAAACAACAACAAAATAAATTACAAAAAAAATTATTAACTGTAGCAGAGGAAAAAAAGGATGAAAAATAATTATTTTATCAAAGAAAAAAAGACAATAACGAAAACATGAAGGGGTGAAAACATACGATCAACAAGCAGTGTATAAACAGGCAGACTATCAACAAATACCAACAGAAGCAGTATATAAACAAGCAGAAGATTATTAAAAAACAAATACCAACAGAAGCAGTACATTTTCATTTAAAGAGTAAGAACAAACTTAATTAATATTTGTTAAATTATATTGAAAATAAAAAAAAATTTTGAATTTGAAAAAAAAAAATTATTAAAAATTATTAAGTGAAAAATAAAAATAATTTGTGAATAAAAATAATAAGTACTGTGAAAAAAATAACAAAAAAATTAAAAAAACCTGGAAGAAATAATTTTGAAATTCAGCAAAATGGCGACACACAATGAAGAATTGATCTCTCGAATTGTAGTCGAAGCTACAACTTCTTTGCGAGATGAAATCGAAAGTTTGAGAAATCAACTTTCTGTCTTAACGACAAATTCAAATGTGATGGAACATAAACGGGAAAAGATAACATAAACTGTGTCGAGTCCCTCGACGTTATCAAATCCTTGCCTGAATTCGCAGGTGACGAAAATTCGTATGTTAGTTGGCGAGAAGCTGCTTACAATTCAATGACTCTTTACACGAGAGGTAGTAGGAGATATTTCGCAGCATTGACAATTTTGCGAAATAAAATTGTTAAAAATGCTAATAACAATCTAACGAATCATGGAACAGTTTTAAATTTTGATGCAATTTTGAGTCGTCTCGATTTTGCCTATGCGGACAAACGTCCAATACACATGATCGAACAGGAGTTAAGTGTCCTTAGACAGGGATCTTCATCCCTGATAGAATATTATAATATAGTCAACAAAAAGTTGACACTATTGGTTAATAAAACAATTATGACCCATGGTCAAGAAACCTTAACAAAAGAGCTAAATGAAGCTCATAGGAGAAATGCTCTTAGGATATTTATTACGGGCTTGAACGGTTCTTTAAGTAGTATATTATTTTCACTAAATCCTAGTGACCTCCCAAGTGCTTTAGCTAAGGCCCAAGAATTAGAATCCAATAATCAAAGGGCTCAATTCGCATTTCATTTCAATAGAAATACTTCTGCAAATCACTCTAGCAATAATTACTCAAATAATAATATAAATAGTAACAATTTAAGATTTCCAAAAAGATCGGTTTGGGAACCGAATAAAAATAATAATCGCCCTCAAAACTATCAACCCCAACCAATGGTGCTAGGTAGTGATAACACTAGAATGCCAAACCAAAGGCAAAATTATAATAACTATTGGAAACCTCATAATTCTAATTTTAATAATAATCAAAATAGAAATAACCCGTTTAAAACAAATAATAATAGAAACACATACGTGGATAAGAGGCCACATAGCGCACAAAACAGTGCTCAACCACCCATTAAAAATCAAAGAGTAAATAACATAAATGAGGAGGCTTTTTTAGACAGTCGCCGTGCCAATTGCCCTTCATTTACAGAAACCTATTAGGTAGGCAACCAAAAATTTTAATTGACACGGGAGCAACAAGTTGCTATTGTAGACCCAATGTTCTACAAGAAAGAAAAAAATTATCGATAAATAAAAGAATCCGTACCGTCAATGGGGATTCAATAATAACGCATTATTATATAGTTTATATTTTTGATAGAGATGTTGTATTCTACGAGATACAAAATCTAGAAAGTGATTTATTAATAGGTTACAGATTACTAAAAGAAGCTTCCATAAAATTGGACTTTGAAAATGGTGTCCTAATCTATAATAATAGGAGAGAGAGAATATTCTTATCGGTAGATAAAAATGAAAGTAAATCAGGGAAAAATACATATATTATAAATAATACAAAGGAATTAGAAGATTCTGAGAATATCTTGAATAATGCGGATATTGAAAAATTAAATGATGAAATAATTGGGTGTCGTATTGAATCCCCAAAAAAAAGAATCCCCACGGGATAATATCCCAAAACAAATTTAATCCATTTTGATAATATCCCCAGAGACATAAGACAAATGGACAAAATCCCCAACTAAATAATTTATTTTGCCAAAATCCCCACGAAATTTCCAAATCCCCAGTATCCGTGCATATCTTCATTTATGCATGCAGTTTTTAGAATAACTCTTATGAAATTCTCTTATTGTGATATTTATAAATGATAATGATAAACAGTATTAAACAAAAAATCACTATGAAGGCATGCACTTCTCAGTCTGACTTTAGTATTGATAGAGAACGGTTGGTGATAATTTCCCCCCAAGATATAATCCCCAAATTCATAATCCCCTAAACGAAATCTCCAGCAGCAAAATTCACAAAGAGAGAATACCCAGGGCGAAAATCTCCAAGTTAATATCCCCAAAACAATTATGCTCAAGTAGTGAATCATGCGATTAATTCGCGCGCGCGATTTAATCGCATGATTCACTACTTGAGCATAATTGTTTTGAATATATTGCATGAAATGCAATCCAAAGATCTGGAAACAACAAAATCATCCCTTTCAATTTTTATTCCAAAACAAGAGAAATACTCGGCACTACAAAACAACACTTAGACAGCACTAAGCAAGCACTACGAATACAATGATTCTCTATGAATACTAAAGTCAGACCGTGCAAGTGAAGTGCATGCCTTCATAGTGATTTTTTGTTTAGAAAAATCGTTATCATTTATTAATATCACAAGAAGAGAATTTCATGAGAGTCTTTCTAAAAACTGCATGCATAAATGAAGATATGCACGGATACTGGGGATTTGGAGATTTATTTATTTATTTATTTATTTATTTATTTCATTTTTCGTGATTGCCTACAATCTGTAAGATATAAAATCTTATAAAATAGAGGTAAGCTAATTTTACAGAATTGAGCCAAAAATGTTACTTTAATTAATAAAATTGAAAACAAATTAATTATATGAGATATCTAAATATATACATACGTTCAATTAATATCGTATAATAGCAAAATTAAATTCAAATTGAAAAATGAGCTTTTAGAACTTTTTTAATGCTTGTTGCACTTTGGTTTTCTTTTAAGTTACGCGGCAATGAGTTCCAAAGACGGACGGAATTTACAAAAAATTGTCGCTCCGATGTTAGATATGAGAACCGAGGAACGATTAACTGATGAGATCTGTGCGAGGATCCAATTCTAATTTTTTCAAAGCAGTATTGTGGCTGGCGTGTTATAAGAATATCAGAGAATAAAATTAAACTTCGATAATCGAGATAGTTTTCAAATGGCATATTCAGTAGGCGCGAAGCAAAACCAGATATTCTGTCGTATCTCCGTAGCCCGTATACATAACGTACGATAGAATTAAATGCGACATTTAGTTTACGTTTGCTCACATAATTACAATTACAATAAATTTCGCTACCATATAATAGGATAGGAATAATCAAAGACCTAGCAAGGAGAAAACGCGTTTTTGTTGGAGTAAAAGCTTGTGTAACCCAAAGTGTACGAAGTGCACCATATACTTTGCCAACAATTCCATTAATGTGGTTATCCCAGGTCAGAAAGCGGTTAAAAATCACACCGAGATTTTTTGCTGTTAAAACGTATTCGATTGGAGCATTGCTCAGAACAATCGGTGGAAAGTACGTGAGATCAATAGATCTTCTAGAAATGACAAGACACTTAGATTTTTTAGGGTTTAAAACAAGACCATTTGACTGCGACCAATTTACCACTTTTTCTAAGTCCTCATTGACACAAAATGCTCCATGCTCAATAAGTCCCAGTGGGCAGCTAAAATATAACTGAATGTCATCAGCGTACATGTGAGATGAACAATTTGCAAGTGAAGATGGAAGTTCATTTACATATATTGAAAATAAAAGGGGTCCGAGAATGGATCCCTGGGGCACACCAATAACATTTGGTAAAAAACTAGATAGTCTATCTCCAACTTGCACTGCTTGTCTTCTGTTAGTGAGGTAAGAAAAAATTAATTTTGTAGCACCGGATGAAAAATTAAAATTTTGCATAAGTTTTCTACACAAATTGACATGATTGACAGTGTCAAAAGCCTTTGAAAAGTCAAGCAAAACCAAGAAAGTAATCTGATCTTTGTCCAAAGCTTGCCTCAGGTCTTCAGTTACATTTAAAAGTGCAGTTATACAACTGTGTTTTTTACGAAAACCAGATTGCTTTGGACTAAGCAATGAGTTGGCAGCGAGGTAAGCATTTACTTGTTTTTGCAGAATCCTTTCAAAGACCTTTGACAGAAATGGCAGTATGGAGATAGGCCTAAATTCGTCTTTTTTGGCATTTTTAGGAAGCGGTATGATTTTGGCATCTTTCCATAAGTCCGGGTACACGCCAGACATCAAAATAGTGTTGAAAGCAAAAGTTATGTAGGGTAATACAATTGGCAAAATCATACACAAAAAAGAAGGATGAACATCATCGAGCCCAACAGCCTTTGACTTAATAGAAAGAACACTTTCGACCACATCAGCACTTATTACAGCGGAAAAACCAAAGTCATGTTCATCGCGGTGATCGGTAAACGAAAAGGAATTTTCGACGCTGATTTGGGGGGTCTGCCCAGATGGAGTGGACACAAATATTTTATTGAGGATGTTACAATCAATATCCTCAGCTGGTCTGATTTTTGTCTTACCTATCCCAATATTATGAATGTTTTTCCAAAGCTGACGTCCGTTTAACGTTGTGGTGAGCTGTTGAGAGAAATGAAGGGATTTGGCTTTACGTATTTCCGCTACCACTCTATTTCGGAGCGAACAGAACGCACGACGCAGCTCATTCAAACGATACCGCTTCCAATTCGTATAAGCATCATCTCGCTGTTGGATTAAGTTTCTAATATTTACAGTGAACCACGGTTTATTGTTTGGTTTAAGAATTTTTGTTTTTAATGGAACATGAGTATTAAACAGATTAGAAATATTATAAGTTAAAAATTCAATCTGGTCGTTTGATGACGGTAGATAATACATGGCATCCCAGTTTATTTCTCGTGTACGATCGCCAAGTTCCTGAATATTAATATTATGGAAATCTCGATAAGTAATTTTTTCAACGGAGAAATCAAGACTGAATCTAAGAGTGAGAAAAATTAAATCATGCTTTGAAAAAGCTGGCGCAGAAAGCTGATCATAAAAAGCAACGTCATGAATATCGCTAACAAACATCAGGTCCAACAACGAAGCATCTCTACCAAAATAATGAGTTGGTACGTTAGTGTTGACTGGTTTTAAATTGTAAGTTTGCATATTATGTGTCAGAACATTAGTATTTAAAAGATTGCAATTGAAATCTCCACAGAGTACAATATTGGGGGAGCTCAGAGAGATTTCCTCCAATACTGTATACAGTGGTGAGAAATCTATGTATCTATTAGGCCTGTAGATAGTACCCATAAGCAAATTTCCATCATTACCTACAACTTCAACGAACAAATATTCAATAGTGCTATCCACAGTGGCTGAAAGTTTAAGTTTGCATTTAATTGTTCTCTTAACATAAATCGCAACGCCCCCCCCAACACGGTTCACTCTATTAAATCGAAAAACTCGATAGCCCTCTAAGCAACAGATATCATCATTTAGTTCATCCCTCAACCAAGTTTCAGTGACACAAATAACATCTACATCGGAATCAGTAAAAATATCGCGAAATTCATCAATCTTTGGAAGCAAACTTTGCGCATTGATGTGACAAATCCGGAGCCCACATTTCTGCTTGCTCAGAACTCGAACCATCGAACGCATTGATCTATTATTAGACATTACAACAAGCAAAAATAAAGTTTTTTTTTTTTTTTTTTTTTTTTTTTTTTAAGAAAGAAAATTTAAAAAGTAAATAATTTAAAAAAGAACTAATAAAAAAATTAATTTAATAATTTAATTTAATTTAATTTAAAGTTAAATTATAATTTTGAAAATATATAAGAAAAAAAGAAAAACAAATAATATTAATTTTCATTCGAAAGTGATGATCTGGCAACGTCTTCGAGTCCCTCGATGCAGTCAACAGGAACAGCTGTGTCATCCGCTTTACCTTTGACATAAACAACTCCCCGCGCGGAGAAGACAAGTGTTATTTGTTTGCTCTTTCTCAATTCAAGTGCACGCTGCATTATTAATTTATTTTTTTGAGTTAAGCTTTCGCGTATATGGATTGCAGAAGATGATGCGGGGGATCCATCAAGAACGAAGTGAATGTCTTCAAGGCAAAGCTGTCTATTGTTTACTTTACGGAATTGTGCGATGGAAGTTAAAACATAGTTTTTGTCATACGGGGAAGTAAATTTAATTTTGATCGCAGAGTTTAGCGAATTAAGCTTCGGGCGAGTGCGGTATATATTAATCAGTGACGGTGGTTTGATATTAATGGTATCGCAAATTAAATTGAAAATAGATCTTAAATTTTCATTTTGCACGAACGGAATACCGAAGATAAAAGCATCTCTGGCGATAATTTGATTTTCGTATGTGTTCATCGTGTGTTTAAGTTTGTATAGTTCTTCGGCAATGTCACTAGAGTTATTGTTTACATTACTAAGTTCTGTGGCTTTTTCGTTTAGTAAAGTTTTAGTGTTATTGCACTCCGCGGTGACATTTGCAAGTGACATTTTAATATTGTTCATATCAGTGTTGAGTGAATTAATATTTAAATTTAAATCAGAATTATTTAATTCTAATTTGTCAACTCGGCTAGTTATTTCACTAATGTTTTTTTTAATGTCTTTGATTTCGCGGCCTAGCTCCTCTGTTATTCTTTTCTCGGACTCTTCAAGTTTTTGAGACAATAATTTAACGATAAACTCACTTTGTTGGCGAAGCTTATCATCCATCCAAGAGTGATCGTCAAGCCCCATGGGTTTTGTAGTGGTTGTTCGGAGGGGAGATGGATTAACACGGGGCGAACTTACGGAGGAGGAGCTTTTAGTGCGGGAAACTGAACGTGTATTATTTGCCATGCGAACGAGAGTTTTTATGTGTTTTATGTAAGCGGGTGAGTTTGTTTATGTAAGATAAGTAGTGTTAGTGTAGAGAGTCGGTAAAATTTCACTCAAAGTATAAATTTTCTTTGTTTAAAATGAGGCAAAGAAAAAAAAAAGAAATTTAAGAAAATTATTTAACTTTAATTTGATCAATAATGAACACTTTTTCCGACAAAACAACAGTGTAATTCGTTTCAGAATGAATGGAACTATAAGCACAACAACTTTTTTTTTGGGTTGATTGCGTTTTCGATTAAAAATAAATAAAAACAGTGTCACCAGAATCAAAGCACGTCCACTCAGCAGCTCATATTGTCTATTCGTGGGGATTTTAGCAAAATAAATTATTTAGTTGGGGATTTTGTCCATTTGTCTTACGTCTCTGGGGATATTATCAAAATGGATTAAATTTGTTTGGGGATATTATCCCGTGGGGATTCTATTTTTTGGGGATTCAATACGACACCCGATAGAGAATCATTGTATTCGTAGTGCTTGTTTAGTGCTGTCTAAGCGTTGTTTTGTAGTGTCGAGTATTTCTTCAATTTTAAAATAAAAGTTGAAATGGATGATGTTATTGTTTCCAAATCTTTTGCTTGCATTTCATGCAATATAAATGAAATATAATATATTCAAAACAATTATGTTCAAGTAGTGAATCATGCAATTAAATTGCGCGCGCGATTTAATCGCATGATTCACTACTTGAACATAATTGTTTTGGGGATATTCACTTGGGGAATTTCGCCCTGGGTATTTTCTCTTTGGGAATTTTGCTGCTGGGGATTTAGTTTTGGGGATTATGGATTTGGGGATTTTCCTTTGGGGATTATATCTTGGGGGATATTATCACCAACCCGAAATAATTAAAAAAATTGAAAAAATTAATTCAAATATAGATTTGAATTCATTACTTACAATGGATGTAAAAGCAGAAATTAGGACAACAGTCGAAACTCCTATATGGAGTAGACAATATCCTTACCCACTGTCAGTTAACACATTTGTTAATAAGGAAATAAAAAATTTATTAGAAAATGGTATAATACGCCAAAGTAAATGTCCGTACAACTCTCCAATTTGGGTTGTACCAAAGAAAGGATTAAATGAAGATGGTTGCCCAAAATTAAGAATGGTTATCGATTATAAAAAATTAAATGAAAAGAAAATATCGGATAAATTAATATCCAATACCAGAAAGTAGTGTAATATTGTCAAACTTAGGGAAAGCTGAATAGTTCTCTACAATAGATCTAGAATCAGGCTTCCATCAAATACTGATGAAAGAATCAGATATTGAAAAAACAGCCTTTAGTATAAATAACGGAAAATATGAATTTTTAAGAATGCCTTTTGGTTTGAAGAATGCTCCGAGTATTTTTCAAAGAGCAATGGATGATATCATACGGAATTATATTGGAAAAATATGTCATGTCTATATGGATGACATAATTATTTATTCTAAAAGTTTGAGGGAGCATACAATGCATCTCAATGAAATTATTAACATTTTAAAAAATGCTAACATGAAGATCTCATTGGAGAAATCTAAATTCTACAAAAAAGAAACAGAATTTTTAGGGTATATAGTTGCCCATAATATTATAAAAACTGATCCGAAAAAAAATCGAAACTATACAAGAATTTCCTTTACCAAATACTCTAAGACAATTAAGAAGTTTTTTAGGTATGAGAGGTTATTACCGTAAATTTATTAAAAACTACGCTTTAGTGACAAAGCCCTTAACTAAATACTTAGCCGGAGAAAACGGCAGAATATCTAAAAATTTATCTAAAAAGACGAATATAACTTTAGACGAGGAAGCTATTTCAGCTTGTAAGACTTTAAAAAATCAATTAATTAACCAAATTGAACTGGTTCAACCAGATTTTAATAAAACATTTATACTGACAACTGACGCTTCTAATAATGCAATAGCAGGAGTTTTAAGTCAGGAAGGAAAACCAATAACCTTCATTTCGAAAACGTTAAACACAACTGAACAAAATTACGCCACCAATGAAAAAGAATTGTACGCAATAGTGTGGTCATTAAAAAATTTAAGAAATTACCTTTACGGAGTTACAAATCTTGATATCCATACGGATCACCAACCGCTTACGTTTGCAGTATCTGTACGTAATCCTAATGCCAAAATGAAACGATGGCACTCATTTATTGAGGAATTCGCTCCTAAAATAATTTATAAGCCAGGCACTACAAATGTAGTTGCTGATGCTCTTTCAAGGCAATATTTAAATACCACATTTCGGATGAAGACTCTTCTAGTACTGCTACACAGCACTCTGCCGAGAGCAGCGACAATATTGATATTAAAAGAAACATTTAATAATAATTTTCTTTACACTAGAAATCTTCCTATAGACATTACAAACGAACAAGACCAACAAATTATTATACAACAAACACATGTAAGAGCTCACCGTAGCTATCAAGAAAATTTAAAACAAATTTACACAGCATATTACTGGCCAAATATGACCAAACAATTTAAAGAATTTGTAAGAAATTGCGAAATTTGTAACCGCAACAAATACGAAAGACATCCTTTTAAGACTCCAATTGGAGAGTCTCCAATTGCTAAGAAAGAGGGGGAACAATTACATTTAGATATTTTTTTCGCCCAAAAATTAAAATTTTTAACATGTATAGAACTATAGACTCATATTCGAAATTTTTAATTGTCAAACAAATAGAAGATAGAACGAAGTTAGCCGAGAAAGTACTTGAACTTTTACAAAGCTTTCCAGAAGCCAAAAACCTATGTGTTGATAACGAACCTGGTTTTTCAACACCCCAATTCAAAACATTGATGCAAAGATTGGGAATAAAATTGTTTTTCTGTGATCCAAAACACAGTACATCAAATGGTCAAGTGGAATGAGTCCACTCAACACTTATAGAAATAGCAAGATGCTTAAAAGAAGAATTTCATTTAATAAGTGACTTAGAATCAATTTTTAGGGCAGTACAACAATACAACAAAACAATTCATTCAGTAACAAACAAAGGACCTTTTGAAGTCTTATTTAATAAATCAGAGCACGAAGACTTGCAACCAAAACTTTTATTGGCGCAAGAAAAAATGTTGGGAAGAAACAAACCAAATATAAAGATAAAAACATAATACAAGGTCTTAACGATCAAGTAAAAATAAATGATCAATTTAACGCTGCAATGAAAACAGTGACTGATCATATTAATAAACAGCAAAAGCAAATAAGTAACCACTTATCAAATCTTGGAAGAACATCTAGAGATGTTACCATCGATCATATGCAACATATTTT
Source organism: Eupeodes latifasciatus (assembly GCA_920104205.1). Lineage (NCBI taxonomy): Eukaryota > Metazoa > Arthropoda > Insecta > Diptera > Syrphidae > Eupeodes > Eupeodes latifasciatus. The sequence goes on from OV049924.1 coordinate 219,570,348, forward strand.
TCAAATTCAATATGATATTCAACTTCAACAAGTCCGAAAAATTAAAGAAAATCTAATGATGTGCAGATTAGGCATATTAGGAAGAGATATTTTAACCCCACATGATTTTCAAACGCATAACATTACATTAAGAGATTTAATGTTCATTCAAAGTTCCGCCATTTTGCATAATGACGACATAATTTTTAAAATAATGATACCAAATTTCTGTAACAAACCGTATCATAAAATGTTATTGGAACCTATTCCAAATAAAAATAACTTAGAATTAGATATACCTTATAGAGAATTAATATTGAGTAATGACATCTGGTACGAATAAACATATAAACAAATTTTATTAAAAAAGGGATTAAAGAAAATTAAAGATGAATGTATAAATAATTTATTGAAAGGAAACCCAACTTGTAACTTTATAATCAACAAAGCAATTGAAATAAAACAATTAAGCAATAATTTTGTAATTACGAAAGATTAAAGATGAATGTATAAATAATTTATTGAAAGGAAACCCAACTTGTAACTTTATAATCAACAAAGCAATTGAAATAAAACAATTAAGCAATAATTTTGTAATTACGAAAAATATCCCAAGAACTAAACTCACACATAATAATAAATTAGGTGGCGCAACAGTCCGTAGAGAACCAGGGCCTAGTGACTTACAACTCTCAACCATTCCTGTGTGCGAGTAATGTTGTCAGGGATGGAGGGGACATACAATTTATATGCCGAATCCGAACGGCTAATTTGAGAATGCACTTTTTCATGACAAGAATTACTCTTGGAGAATTTGTCAATTCCTCGCAAGAGGCAGTACCCCTGAAAACTCTTTTTTTTTTAATTAAGGTGGCACAGGCAGGGATTGAACCCAAGACCTCTCGCATGACAGTCCAACGCACTAACCATCATGCCACGGGCACTACAAAATTGTGACACATATGAAGTTGTATTATTTGGCAATACCTTAATTAATTTTGAAAATTGTAAACTCAATATTAATAATAATGTTTATGAAAATATAATAATAAACGAAAACTTTGTAATACCTACTTTTAAAGATGTAAAGGTAAAAAATATAAATTTAAACATGAGTTTACCAGAGCTCCATTTTAAAAATATTCAAAATAGAAAAATTCTTGAAGAAATCAAAGCCAATCACTTTGTATCAAATAGTTTAACCTTCAGTACAATTGTAATAATAATAATTGCATTATCAGCATTATACTTTTTTCCTTTCGAAACAAAAACCTATAAAAAACATTATAAATGAAGAAATTAATATAGATAAAAAAACAAAAATATTCAACGTCTCACCGAAGAAACACAAGATGCGGGACGCATCATTTAAGAAAGAGGGGAGTTAACATATCCACATTGCATTTAAAATGCCACCCAAAAGTGAGCATTCATCACATCATATCTTTCAACAGAAAAGTATCTATCGATACATCCAGCACACAGATATCCATCCGTCAAGCCACCCGTCGTCATCGCCAATCGAAGATACTATATCGATTTCATGCACTTCATGCACTTTATGTACTCACGCAATATTATTATAGATAAGATCCAATAATGCAATTATTTGAAGATGAATATTTGTAAGATCAATATTTCTAAGTTTAGTTATTAGCCATTACCCATCAGGAACACATCAGTTCCTAAATAAAACCGTTTGAGATTAAAATAAAAGAATTGTTTTATTAAATTAAAAGTTCTTTTTAAAAACATCTCCCGGTACATAAATATATTAATTTACATACTTTACCGTTTTATGAATAGAAAATTTGCAATCACAAATGATTGCAATCACAAAAAAAGGTTATTGGTTGTTTTGCAAGCATTTTCATTCTTTTTATATGTGTTTCAAGTACGGACTAACGCTGCAAGATGCCATTTAAAGAAGTTGCATTTATAGTAATTGTTGCTTCCCAACATATTTTTTGTTATTAACACCACATTTGTTTAGTTTGTATCTTAAAAATTATATACATATATATTTAATTCAAACAATTTAAAAATGTTGTCTGCACATTTGACACCAATGATGAAGGCGGGAAAAACATTCGTTGGACTGAGATGCTGAGATGCCTTATAAGAAATTCAAACACAAGGTTTAAACAATCTCAACAACCAGTCGAGCGAATCTTTACCTTGTTCTTCTATTTAAATTATTTCGATTTCTATGAATTCAATTACAACAAAACAATTTTATCTAATTTTAAAATCATTAATTAGCGCGTGAAACAAGCCAAAATATAATATGCCAACTGGAAAATACGAACTGTCAAATGTGCAGACTAAATTTGCAGACTAGATTGTAGACTATTTTGCAGACTGCAAAGCTAATTACATATATAACGATCTCTTTTCTTCTGATTAAATTTTGATTGTCATACTTTTATCACGACTATGTTTTAATAGATTAAATATGTATTAGTTTCACCTTGCAGAAAGAAGTTAAATATGTAGTTGTATATGCTAAATTTAATATTATTCCAGTCTGCAAGAAATTTATGATATGTCAATAACCTTTGAAATACTTATGTAATTATTTATGTGTCACAGCTCACTTTCATATAACTTTCAATAGGTGTAAAGTTTTCTTACACTTGTAATATTTTCATTCTTCCTTGCAATTTAAAATAAAGAACACATTTTATAATGTGAAACACAAGTACGCATTTTATTATAACTTAAAATAAAATATTAATATTTTGTAGACTATATCTTTGCCGCGAAACAGTAATCTTTAAAATTACTTTTCAAAATCTTTGAAAAAATGCTTAATCAAATGTTTACAAATTGTAAATCAAATGTTTACAAAATATGTTACTAAATACTTTTAATTGGCTGTGATAGTTCTAAGAACTCTCTCTTAAACCAACTTAATGTACAGGGTTATCCATTTTGCGGTTTCAAAAGTAGACGTAAAATATTTTTTTTCATGATATTTCTTTTTTATTATAAAGTGTGAAAGTGGACATTGTGTTTACATTACATCATTTAAATGACCACCACGCGAATTGTTGAAAGCATCGATTATTTTGAGGTAATTTTCGACCACTTTTTGATACAAATTGGGCGGCATCTTAGACATAACTTCACGAATGTTGACCTTTAAATGCTCAAGAGTTTAATTTTTATCTGCATAAACACGGTCTTTTGCGAAGCCTCACAAAAAAAAAGTCCAGCTGTGTCAAATCGCATGATCTTGGTGGCCAGTTGAGTTGTTGGTCTTGTTGAAACCACATATTCTCCAAGTCTTAGTCTTCAAAAGCAGGCAAAACAAGTCGTTTATCATATGACCTTAACGCTCGACAGTCGTTTTATCGTCGTTGTCGAAGAAGTAAGGACCAATAATACCTCCGGACAAAGAGCGCACCAAACAGTGACTTTTTGTGGATGTAATGTCCTCTCTTCAATTACTTGAGGGTTCTCAAAACCCCAACGTTGTGAATGGTCAGCTGGCTTCAGTTATTGTGTGAGCTGGATTTTATATGGATGTAGGTGAGGTGTAGATCCAAAAGCAAAATACGCCATAATGTGCCGTAAGACAGTCCTAATTCCTGAGAACGACACATTCGGGTCTTCGGCAACACTTTCACTTACAGAAGCGATATTTACAGTGGTACGATGGAAACGATGATGCACAGACCTTACAATATCTGTAACCAATCCAGCCTCTTCAAATTTCTTCACAATTTTGACAATTGATCGCGTAGTTGGAAGATTATTTAAACCATAATCTCCTCTTGAAGCATTATATGCGGTTGTGGCAGAATCACCATTTTTGTAGTAGGTTTTAAAAATTTGTATGCGTTATGCGAATATATTTTGCGTGTTGTTTTAAATGTATTATCTTGGTAAATATGTATTGCTACATTGTTTTCGTGTGTGTATGAATTGATAATTTTGTATTTTGTTCCTCTTTATTATTTATCAGTTTATTTAAATATCAATTATTTAATTTGTTTACTTATTTTTTAATTTATGTGTACTTATATATTTTTAATTATTTTTACTTACCTCTTTGTTTGTTAATTGAGTTATTATAAACTGAATTTTTATAGTGTTCAAATACATATACATACATACCTAACTATCTATCGGTTTTAAGCAATGAAGTGGCAATTTTTGACCCCCACAACGTGCTCTTTCTCTTATTTATAAACGTACTGAAAACTGCCAATTTCTTTTTCTATTGAGTAGTTTATTAGTAATTAATTGTTGTTAAGTTTTAAATGATTTCTATGATTAACTTAAGTTAAGGTGATGGTCAGCAGGACACTATATTTAAATTTAAGTTTTATAAGCCAGCAATGAATTAGCATTCACATATTTTTATTTCTTAGATACTCGTCGTCGTAACTACATATATGAAAAACTTTGCAACTTAATAACGATGTTATTTGGTTCACTTAATTAATTGATAAGTGTATGATTTTTTTTTAATCTGAAAGCTGTTCTGCGAACTTTTTAAAAATTCTATACATTTCTCAACTAAGGAAATGTTGATGAGGTCCAATCCGTCTGTATTTTTAATATAATTATTTTGCTATATTTTTTCAGACAAAATGAATGATCCTATAGATTTTGAAGCTGCCATTGAAGCGACTGGATTTGGTTTCTTTAATTTAATATTACTATTAGTAGCAGTTCCCTCGTGTTTAGCAACAGTGTATGAAACATCGACCATGTCATACATTTTTCCAATAGCAGAATGTGATTTAAAGCTTGATTTATTGGATAAAGGGATTTTAAATGCTATCACTTATGCGGGTTAGATTAATTATATTTAGTTACATGTATGTATGTGTATTACAGTATGTTATTAACAAAAACGTGTTTTAAGGAATGATAACATCAGCTATTTCATGGGGATTTATAGCTGATACAAGGGGAAGAAAACAAGTTTTAGTTTTTGGTTTTCTCGGTGATGCAATATGTGTTTTAGGAGGAGCCTTCAGTCAGAATTTGATATCATTGATGATTTTTAAGTTCCTTGGAGGATTTTGGTAAGTTTTGGATTGAATATTATTTTCCTAATACAAATTTGCTTTAAGGGTTTGTGGCCCCTTTGCAGTTTTAATGTCTTACATGACTGAGTTCCATGGAACTAAATACCGTGCAAGAGTAATGATGGTTATAGGAATGCTGTTTTCAATAGCAACTTTACTATTACCAGTCCTCGCTTGGTTTATTCTAGGAAAATCGTGGGACTATTCACTGTTTAATGGGATGTTGGGTGAAAAAAGAGCCAATAGCCGAAAAATAAACGATGCCAAAAACATTTTTATATTTAATTACAGTAATTCATTCTTGGAAAGTCTTTCTAGCAATTTGTGCACTACCGAGTATTACCGCTGGCCTAACATACATATTCTTACCTGAGACACCTAAATTTCTTATGTCACAAGGACGTAATGAAGAAGCTTTGGAAGTTTTGCGAATGATTTATTCAATTAATTATAAGAAACAAAAATCAACCTATCCAGTAAGTTAAGCTTGTTATTCAATGGGTTCTTGCTATATCCTAGATGGATATTAAGAACCAATAAAACACACACGCAAACAAAACATCCTTTAATTGTTTAATTTCTTTAAATAAACAGGTATCAAGACTTGTAGAAGAAGTACCTCAAAAAAACGATAACCAGGATATTAGGACCATCGAAAAAAATCAGGATAATTTCAATTCAACAAACTTATCTTTTGATGTTTTAAGAAAAGGACTTATACAACTCAAGCCAATGTTTTCCAAACAATACTTGGGTTATTCATTGATTGTTTATACAATGCAGTTTTGTATTTTGCTTGGGTAAGGATCTAGACCAATTACATTTACTAATCAGCACATATCAACAATGTTGTTTTTGCAGGGAGGTTTTTTATACGATGAATTCAAATCCAGTCCCGACCTGTGGATTGCTTAATCAGTCAAATAATTTCATTAAAACCTCTAATGCAAGAAAATGTTACAATACCTGAGGTGTGAAAAAGCGTTTTCGTAGTTGAATTTGAATTCAGAGTATCAAACACTTTCTGAAAAGCTTTGTTTGGTTTTTGTGGCAATATAATTGTCGATATAGAAACATAAGATTCGTTCACATAATTTTAGATTAAATACAATCCGACTATGGCTTCCTCAACTATTTACATCTATAGAAGAATTTAAGGACTTCCAATTAATTCAAGGACTTGAAGGGCCAAGTGACTTGTGTGCTATGATTAATTATAGTGTTAACAAATCTGCAACAATTTCTACTGGATCGAAAGACTGCGAAGTTGTGGTAAGTTTATGCAATAACCCGTATTTTGAATCGGCAACCAGTGTTGCCGATTCAAACAAAAATTTATCATGATTTTTTATCATGAGATCCTCAAAAAAATCATGACATTGCTTATTCTTCATTGGGCCCTTAATAATAAATATTAGCTTATTAATTCAACACAAAAATTTTAAATAAAAAAGTACATATGAGATTCCATTTTATTAAGTTTTAAAATAACATTTAGTAATTAAAAAAAAAAGATTCCACATCTATGAACACACTGTTGTTGAAGTTGAATCTGTAATATATTTGCTTAGCAACTTCAACTAAAAAGGACAAACAACGGCATTGAAAGCCTTGAACAATTTGTTTGTCAATCGGAAAATTTTACAATAAAAGCGCTGCTTTTACGCCGTTATACATATTCCGGCACGAGTACGATAACTTTGGCGCCATGATATAATAACGGTTTTTGGTAGAGGGGCTTAATACAAGCATTTTTTACTATGGGGGGGGTCTATCTCCCCCCGTTTAGGCGGTAGGGGCAATTTAAAAAAATTATTATTTAAAATGGAAAAAAATAATTAAAAAATAACGGTGATACTTACAATTAAGTTTTATACATTTTTTTAAAGCCAACATTCTGTTTTATTAGCCAGTTTTTAATTCAAGTCAAAACTATGAGTAGTTTTTGAAAAATTTAATTTTAAACTCAAAATTTGAGTAAAAAAAGTTAAAAAAAGGTTTAAAGTGTAATTTTTCAATACTTCAAGATTATCTACCATTGTTTTTATTTCAGAATTTATTGCTCTTATTTGTTTTTGATCAAAAACTGAAAACTAGATGATTTTATGTCTTTTAGTTTTTGAGAAAATTGAAAATAACCACAACTACTATTTTAATTTAATTCTTTTTTTTTTTGCTTGAGTGGTCTTATTTTGATAGTAACAATGGTAGGTGCGAGTTTGGGTGTATGCAACAGTAAGGTGTGTGCAACACTGGGATCTGTAAGGGGGGAATGCTGCCCCCCTGCAACCCCCCTGCTTGGGAACACTATAGGAATTGGGGTGGCTGCAAGTTGGAGTGCGTGCAAGGTGGGGAGGGGCAAGGTTCGGTGGGTGCAAGATGGGGTGCATGCAAAGTTTCTTTTGCATTTAAATAAGCTGGATTTAAGAAAAATTAATTAACCCTAGGTGTATCTTAATCCATATTCGATTATTACTATCAAAATAAGACTACGTTAATACTTAAGCAAGGAAAAAGTAATTTAATTAAAATATTTTTTTTGGTAATTTTCAATTTTCTCAAGAACTAGAAAACATAAAGTCATCTAGTTTTCAGTTTTTGATCAAAAACAAATAAAAGCAATGAATTCTAAAAAAAAAACAGTAGATAATTTGAAAGTTTTGAAAAACTACACTTTAAACCTTTTTTTAATTTTTTTTGCATAAATTTTTAGTTTAAAACAATTGTTTTCAAAAACTATGCATAGTTTTGACTTGATTTAAAAACAAGCTAATAGACAAAAATGTTGGCTAAAGGTATAATACTTAATTGTAAGTATTACTGTTATTTTTTAATTATTTTTTTTCCATTTAATGTACATATTTTTTTAAATTGTCCCTACCGCCTAAACGGGGGGAGATAGACCCCCCTTCCTATAGTAAAAAATGCTTGTTTTTAACTGTTCTATACAAATCCGTCATTAAACTTTGTCGCCAAAGTTATCGTACTCTCCCCCATATTCCCATACGAAAGTTGATTTCTGGGGTTTATATAATCTATATTTTTAATATTTGTACTGTCGATATTAATTTTTTTTTTGATATTGCAACTCAACAGTGACTTCAAGGCTGTAGTCACTTCCTTATACATGTCTTGAATATTGGGCTTTTCGGATTGCATGCATTTGTTAAGTTTAGTAAAAAACGGTAGCACAAAACTAAGAAAAGATAAATACATATAATGAACAAGTTCATTGAGCATATTTAGAATAGTTTTGCTTGACAGTAAGTTGTCACTTTTTGTTACGTAGTTAAAATATGCTTTTAAGGCATCACATTGCACAAGAATTCAATTTACTACTTCTAACCTCGAAAACCACCGTGTCTGTGAATAATGTAAAATTTTATTTGGCTTTATCTCCAAAATAGCTTGAAAAGTTTTAAATGCTGCAATTCTCACTGTTCTGAATATAATTATTATAAACATCTCGACATAAGTCTTCAATACTTGAGGGCAAATTGGAACATGCATATGAGGCGCAGAGATGAAAGTCCCCTATTACACGTTGACTCATGACTCACGACTCACTTTTGACTTTTCTTTTAAATTTGTGTTCGGTGAGGCAAGCGCTATTACATGTGGACTCGTGCCCCATGCCTCAAATTTGACAATTATTGTTTGTTTTGTTTTGAGGTCTCCTTTCGTTGGCTTTAATTTGTTGATAGTTTTTGAAGTTAAGTAAAATTTATAAAACAAAATAAATAGACTTTTGGAAATGGATTCCGAAAATTTATTAAAGCTGTTGAACTGTGCATCGATTGCCATTAATGAATTGGACACGGACAGCAGTGAAGATGAGGCTGTTGCGATGAAATTGCTGGATTTGTGTAAGAAAACAGCTTTGGAATGTGAAAAAGCAAAGCAGAAGAGGCTCTGGGTTAAGACTTGGAGAAAAAAAAAGAAGTGAACATATTTCGTTCAGCTTTATTACAAGGGAGCTTCAAACAAATGACAAAATCTCATTTTTTAATTATTTAAGGATGTCTGAAGAAACTTTTCAGCTGCTATTGGGCATGGTCAGTGGTGACATAACTAAAAGCAACACGTTGATGAGGGACGCAATCCCACCGGCAGACAAACTGGCAGCAACTTTGAGGTTCCTTGCAACAGGCGAGTCGTACATAAGTGCCAACTACCAGACCCGGCTATCACAGCCTTTTTTAAGTAGAACTGTATCTGAAGTTTGCCGAGCTCTGTGGAAAAATCTATGCCCTATATATTTAAAAGTGAGCATGGTTTTAATTTTAATTTTTTTTATTATTTTGTTAATGGTTTTAATAATATTAAGATAGTCAAAAGTCAACAAAACATTAAAGATAGAAAGTCGCTATCATCAAAAACACCCTGCATCGATTGCTACAGTAAATCTGGTGTGGAAGTTCTCCTCGATCGATCTGATTGAGATTGCAGGCGTTCGTTTGATCTCGATGAAGAGCTACTTCCAGCACGCTCTCTTTGCAAAAAATCTTCTTCCACTTTCCTCCTTAAAATTTGCTGGATTTCCCAGGACGCGTTTCTTTGGATGCGTTCGTCCTGTATTCTATCCATTTCAAATACGACTTGCTTCCCCAACCAAGCGTATTGAGATTTTTGCTGCACTTTCTTCTGCAACAGTCCTGTTACTGCTGCAATTTCCTTTGAAATGGATGACTGCATTTTATACTGAAAAGAAAGACAAAAAATATGTTATTAACAAAAATTATCATAATTAATTTTTTAAATTTATTTTGCTTTAAGTTTCCTTCAACAAAATCGGGAGAGAATTGCTGACGAATTTGCAATTCGCTGGCAGTTCCCAAATTGCCTGGGTGCTCTAGACGGGAAGCATATACCATTCCGAAGCCTTCGAAAAGATGGATCCCTTTACCATAATTACAAAGGCTCCAATAGCATAATATTATTAGCCTTGGCGGATGCTAGTTGCCGGTTAATCTATGTAGACATTGGGTGTAATGGAAGGACCAACGACGCAGGTGTTTTGTTGCAAAGCAAATTGAGGGATGTCATTGATGATGCGAACAATCAGTTCCCGGACAATAAAATTGTTGGAAATGGAAGAAGTCTTCCATTTGTTATTGTTGGAGACGATGCTTTTCCTCTTCAAAAGCACTTGAAGAAGCCATACCCATTTGCAACAAGGTGGACAGAAAAAGAATTTACAACCTTCGTCTATCCAGGGCAAGGCATGTAATTGAACATACTTTTGGAATCCTTTCCAACCGATTTAGGGTTTTTCAATCGACAATTAATTTGCGCGTTGAGAATGTTAAACTAGTCACACAAGCTTGTTGTGTTTTACACAATTTTTTGCTTCACCATGAACAAATTTCAATGGCAACAATATCGAACACTTCCACGGACGTACCAACAACAAGTTCCTACTCCCAACAAGAAGTAGAAAACCCCCGTAAAGGCATAGCGGAAAAGATTCGACAAAGCTTTGCAGAATATTTCACACAGGAGGGACAAGTGGAGTGGCAAGAAAGACAACTTAGAAATTAACAAAAATGTCACGAATAAAACTACTAATAAAGAATATTTCTTGCAATTTCAATGGTAATAATAAATAAAACTACCCACAATGAGTTTTCACTTTAAAAAAAAACTTACCCTTTTTTTTGCATTTCCTTTTGGAGATTCATTATCATCTGGATCTGGCGTCTCACAATGTTGGCTAGTGCTGCTTTCCAATTCGTGGCTCTAAAAAGACCAAATGTAATAAATTTTACAACAAAATTGTTTAAAATCTAATTTATTACCTGTTGTATATTCGAAACCGAAGGTTTCGTTTCACAAAATGTTTTTAAGAAAAGTAACTGGTCGAAACACCACAGCTTAGGTTCGGCGATATCTTCCAAGCCTGCGCCACTCTTCTTACTTTTTTGAATTTCACGGAACTCGCGACTAAATTGGTTTTTTAATGTATGGATTTTCCGTTTAATTAATTCAATATTAACATTTGGCATGGTCGGTAACATTGAATCCACAATGGACAACGAATCGCATCTCTTAACCCTATCAATATAATCCTTGTGACAAGGATTATAAAGATTAGGGTGCATTTCGAAAAATGTTATTAAATCCAATGTGGATTCCCGTGTCCAAATTCCTGAAGACATTTTTAAATTCAAATATTGTCGGTGAAAACAGAAAAGTCTGTAACTCCAAATCTCCCGAAAATAAAATTTTGATGCCATCTGTTTAGTTTTGAGCGAATACTACAATCATTTACCGTTGCAATTTTTTGTTTTTTTTTTCTTCTCTCCTTTAAAATTTGGTATATGGAGTTACATACTTCTCTGGTTTTCAAACTACATAATTCGATGTTGTTTATCAAAGCAACAAGAAAATCGAATGAAAATAAACAGCATAAAACGAATATGAGAAAAAAGAAACGTCAAAATGAGTCTACTAAAAATTTGCCCGAGACTCACCGGAAATTTTTTTTTGCATCTCATTTTCTCATAGTTGCTTTCTTTTTCGCACTCATGTGAGTCGTGAGGCATCGTGTAATAGCAGACAAAGGAGTGACAAATACACTTCATTATAAATAAGTTTGGGACATCAGCTTGTAAATAAGTGCGAACTGATGAGTTCACTCCCATCATCACTGCAGCTCCATCGGCACCAAAACCTATTAAATTGGATTTATAATCAATTTCGTTTTTATTGAAACTAGTTACTAAAATATCATAAATTGTTTTAGAATCAGATTTATCCAGTGTAAATAGACTATAAAAGAAATCTAGAATCTTAAAATTGTTAGACATTCTAACAACAACACATAAACACGTAGATGCTAGATGGGTCATTTTCTGAATCTTTTAAAATTATAACAAGAAAGTTGCATGTGCTGATTATAATAGGCGAATAAAAATGTTTCCTTATTCTTTTTTGAAGGAAGATTTGAAAAATCATGAGATTTTCCATAAATTCATGAGATCATGAGATGGGGGTGAAAAATCATGAGAATCATGATAAATCATGAGATTCGGCAACACTTTCGGCAACTACTAACACTATTAATTAAAGATAAATTAACGTTGTGATGATTATTTTATAATTTATAAAATGATTCCATCCACAAACTCAAAATAAACTAAATTAAAACAAAACGAAAATACAAAATAAATCACACCGACACGCGTCGCTAAGCAAATATTTAAACATAAATTATATACAGATATATAACACATGAATTTGAATCCCGGCCAATTTTCACCACAGACAGCAAACACAGTGCTGCCGCCTGATGGCTGAGGTTTGAGGGTGGTTCAATTATTTCTAAAGTGATAAACTTGATTAATTTTTAATTAGTTTAAGCAGGCTTTTTTGGTCAATTTGTTTTTGAATGCAAATAAAACAAGTTTATTTCATCTTTTCCCAACGTTTCGTCACTATCCACGACTTCTTCAGGGGTTTATCTAGATTTTTTATTTGTATTTATTTAATAATTTTACATTTGGATAATTTTATTTATAAAGGAAAACTTACTGATTTTTTGAATTTGTTGAATTTACATAATTTGGAATGATTTTACTTTTTTAAATAGATTTTAATAAATAAATGGAAACAAAACAAAATAAATTAACACTAAAATAATTTAACATAAAAAAGACTTATTATTTTACGGAACAAACAAAAATTTTCACAGTAGTGTTTCAGGTACTTATTGAACTGCCAAAGCATAGCTCACGATCGTATTGTCTCTACCCTCTTGTGTATTCATTGTTTTGGTAATTTTTTGTTGAATTCATAGACTCTCAAGAGTAAATCTCGCGTTCATACTCTTTTCCTTGTCCAGTACTCTTACATCGTCAAAGTTGGCTCTGTGTCCGCTGTCAAGTACATGTTGTGAGAGACCCGTTGATTCTTTTCCTTTTTTAATGTCTGCTTTATGCTCTGCTCTGTCATTCTTATACCTAGCAGTCTTTTCGTTGTTCCAATATATACCAAACTGCACGCTTCCCCCTCTTTTCCATCGCAGCTGATTTCATAGACGACATTGTATTGTTGTTCTTTGTCTACTGGAGCTTTGGTGTTGGTGAACATTGATCTTAGTGTTGCGTTGGATTTATGTGCATATGTATACGATGCACTCTTTTGTTTGATGGTATGGTGTAAGCTCCTGCTGTCAGTTAAGTTTGGTACATATCTCATGCTGAAGTATTTAGTGTTGCCGTCGTTTTTGTTTTTGATTGTTTTATTATTTGTTAAGTTAGATTTTTTTTCTTATTAAGTTAATTATTGATTAGGAAATTTGGAAAATTGTTCATGTCGAGTATAGTTTTGATTGTTTTTATGTTATTTATTTTAAATTGTTCATCGCTGATGTCTGGGACTTTGTTAATGAAATTAGTAGCTGTATTGATTTTCTGTTGAAAAGGTTGTGTTGAAAGGTAATTAATCATTCTTCCGGAAGCTGTGGGTTTCGAATACCAATTGAAAGCAGTTTTTCCGTCTATCCGATGAAGTCTTACATCTAAATACGGTATGCTGTTATTTTGTTCCATTTCTATTGTGAATTGTATTTTATTGTGATAATTGTTAAGTGTATTCAATATTGTTTCTTTATCTCGATCTTTGATTATTGCAAAAATATCATCGACATATTTTGATATGTGTTTGATATTTATGTTTGATTATAAAGTTTGTCATCATATTTGAAGTAGTTATTTTCTTTAAGACAAAATTCTAACATTCGTAAAAACTGTTTTTTTTGTATTCTTGTGAATTTTTCTATTGTTGGCCAATGTTTCATAATAATCTTTATAGCGAGGTAGGTAGGTATGTTCGTGAAAAGCAATATCACATCAAATGAGACAAGTTTGTAGTCTTCTTCTAATTTAGTGTTTTTTAGTTTTTCTTTTAGTATGTAACAGTTTTTTACGATATATTTGTCTGAAATGATGTTTTTAAGAATATGACCAACATTTGTAGATGAAGAAATTGGTCGGAGTGGAGTATTTCTTTTGTGAATTTTAGACAACCCATAAAGTCTTGGTGCTGTTGCTGCGGAACAGTAAAGTTTTACTTTTTGCCATTGGTCTATTTGTTTATTTTTGAATAATTCGTTTACTTACTTACTTACTTACTTACTTAAGGTGGCGCTACAGTCCTGTGTGAACTAGGGCCTCACCCAACAAATTTCTCCATCTAGCTCGGTCCCTAGCTAGAAGTCTCCAGTTTCGCGCTCCGAGTTGGGTGAGGTCACCTTCCACTTGTGCGCGCCACCTGATTCGCGGTCTTCCTCTACTGCGCTGTCCTGTGGGTGTGGATTCGAAGACTTTCCGGGCCGGAGCATTGGTTTCCATGCGCTCTACGTGACCTAGCCATCTTAGTCGTTGGACTTTTACCCATCTGGCTAAGTCTACGTCGCTGTACAGCCCGTACAGCTCATCGTTCCATCTTCTCCTCCACTCCCCTTCGATGCATACGGGACCGTAGATCACACGAAGAATCTCTCGAAACGACCCAAGGTGCTTTCATCCGCTTTTGTCATAGTCCATGCTTCTGCACCGTATAGCAGGACGGGGATGATAAGGGTCTTATAAAGCGACACTTTGGTCCTTCGAGAGAGAATTTTTCCACTCAATTGCTTTCTTAACCCAAAGAAACAGCGGTTAGCAAGAGTTATTCTTCGTTTGATCTCAGCGCTGGTGTTGTTTTCTGCGTTTACAGTGGAGCCTAGGTAGACGAAGTCCTTGACTACCTCAAAGTTACGCCTGTCGATGGTGACGTTTTGACCAAGACGTCGGTGTTGTAGGTCCTTTCTTGATGACAGCATGTACTTTGTTTTGCCCTTATTAACCGTTAAACCCATTTTTGCCGCCTCTGCCTCAATACTCACAAAAGCCCCATTGACATCACGCTGAGTTCTTCCGATTATGTCAATGTCATCAGCATATGCTAGTAATTGGACAGACTTTTGAAAGATAGTGCCTCTGGTGTTGACGTGTGAGTTTTGCACTATTCCTTCAAGTACGATGTTAAAAAAATCACATGACAGCGCATCACCTTGTCTAAAACCTTTTTTGACATCGAAAGGTTCAGCTAAGTTGTTTCCAACCTTTATGGAGCAGCGTGAATTCTCCATGGTCATCCTGCACAAACGGACGAGTTTGGTAGGGATGCCAAAACTAGACATGGCTCTATACAGTTCGTCCCTGTAGATACTGTCATATGCGGCCTTGAAATCGATGAAAAGATGGTGGGTGTCGATTTGGTGTTCTTGGGTTTTTTCCAGGATCTGCCGTAATGTGAATATTTGATCGACTGTGGACTTTCCTGGTCTAAAACCACACTGATAAGGACCTATCAGGTTGTTGACGATGGGCTTTAGACGTTCAAATATTACGGCAGAGAAGATTTTATAAGCGATGTTAAGTAGACTGATTCCTCTATAATTGGTGCAGTTTAGAGGGTCTCCTTTTTTCAGGATCGGGCAAACAATACTGAGGTTCCATTCATCGGGCATGCTTTCTTCCGACCATATCTTACAGATAAGTTGGTGCATGCTCCTAACCAACTTATCTCCAGCTGCTTTAAAGAGCTCGGCATTCAAGCCATCCGCTCCAGCGGCTTTGTTAGACTTCAGCTTTGATATAGCAATCTTTACTTCGTCTAAGTCGGGAGGACGGGATTGTTGGCTTTCGTCGTCTATGTTGAATGGATCATTCTGCCTGACAGCGGAATTCGGTTCGTCGTCGCCGTTATACAGTCTGCAGAAGTGGTCATTCCATATCCTCAACATTGACTGCGGTTCCACTATGATGTTTCCACTTTCGTCTTTGCAGCCTTCGGTTCTAGGTTTATGTACTTGTGAATTTCGTTTCAGCTGTTCATAAAACTTTCGAACTTCATTCCTGCTTTTAAACCTCTCAACATCTTCGACCGCACGCTTCTCATGCTCTCTCTTTTTCCTTCTGAGAAGTCGGTGTTCCTCTCGCCTCTTCTGCTCATAGAGCTCATGAGCAGCTCTCGTCCTTTTATGCAGCGCCGCCTTGCGTGCCTGTTGTTTGGCTGCATTTGCCTGCCGACATTCCTCATCAAACCAGAGGTTCCTTGTTGGTGGTCGCTTGAAACCCAGCACGTCAGAGGCGACTTCTCTGAGTGCGTCTTGGCAATGTTGCCACTGGTTTTCTATACATTGTGTTGGCGGCACAGAACTTCGAGAGAGGTTACTTGTAACTCGGTCGGAGAAGGATTTGGCGATCTCTTGCGATTGTAGCCGTTCGACGTTGTACCTTCTCCCAACATATCCCTGTTTTGCCTTGGGCCTGGAAACCCGAAGTGCTACCTTGGCTACAACAAGGTAGTGGTCCGAGTCGATGTTAGCTCCTCGGAAAGTTCGGACATCCATGATGCTGGAAGCGTGTCTGGCGTCGATCGCAATATGGTCAATCTGGTTGACGGTAGATTGATCTGGAGATCTCCAAGTTCCTTTGTGGATGTTGAGGTGTGGAAAACGCGTACTGGCTACCATGACGTTTCGCCCCGCAGCAAAATCTATGAGCCTGAATCCGTTGTCGGAAGTGTTGTCGTGCAGGCTGTTTTTCCCGATTATTCCACCAAAGATGTCTTCCCTTCCTAGCTTGGCATTAAAATCGCCCAGGACAATTTTAATATCGTAGCTAGGACACTGCTCGTATGTTTTGTCTAAGAGCTCGAAGAACATATCTTTGGTGTTGTCATCCTTCTCATCTGTGGGGGCGTGCGCGCATATCAGGCTAATGTTGCCGAATTTAGCCTTGATGCGGATGGTCATGAGGCGCTCGTTGATGCACCTATAGCTTAAGACTTGTTGCCTAAGTCTGGCTCCAATGACGAAGCCGCATCCAAATAAGCGCTGTTGGTTTTCTCGGTAGCAGTCACCATAGTAGATATCGCAGTTTTTCATCCTCTTTGTGCCCGGCCCATCCCATCGTATTTCCTGGATGGCGGTGATGTCTAATTCGTTTACTATTTCATTATTAGTTTTTTGCAGTTTTTGGGTGGGGTCTGTTCGTATAGTTTTGTATGTATTTGTATCTTCTAATAGTTTTTCCATTTTTGTACTGTATTCTTCTCTGTACATAACTACCGTTTTGCTACCTTTGTCAGCTTTTGTTATTACTATTTTATTTTTGTGTAAATGAAGAAATTTTTGTGTTTTTTGGTGTACTGTTAAAATGAATTTTTCAACTGTTGTGTTTTTAATTTTTCTTTTGAACTCAATTATTTTGTGCGATATTGCTAATCTGGCAACATCCCTTTCTCTCTCGTCTTCTATTGTTCTAATGCTTTGTTCGACATCGGTAAGAACTAATAATGGAATGGGTGAGAAGTTTTTGTTGTTTACTGGAATTGCAAATTTTTCTCCTAGTGAGAGCCTTTGTATATAATTATAATCTATAGTACTCTTATGGAACACGAATTTTTAGTTCATTGACGGCTGACAGGCGGCGCTCGGAGTACTGAAAATTTGTTGTGCAGATTTCAGAAATTAAAACAAAAACGAGTTGAGGAAAAGAGGGTTTTATCATTTCCTCTCTTGTAAGAAATTAAGAGAGTAAGGGAGGCAAACAAATAATACATTTGCTTATGTTTTTTTTGTGTGTTGTCATGGAGATATTCCTATGTATTGAACTATGTAGGTTTTGTTTTTGTTGCATTTGATTTCAAATTTTCAAATTTATAAAATCTAAAATAATTCAAATTTATTTTCACAATAAATACACTGTTGTCATATTTTGAATATTGTACATAGTTGTGTGGATGTGCATATTTAAAAATTGGCAACAGATTTTTGTTGTTTTTTTTTTTTTCATTTTTTGGAAAGAAACAATACGTTAGGTAGGGAAATTCAATTTTGAGTCAGTTATGTAGGTATGTAGGGAGGTAGGTACAATTTTTGTTACTCGTAAGTTGGATATGTATTTAGGTACAAATTTGAAAACACTAATTAGATAGTGTTTACAAATTTGTACCTATGCACATGTAGGTATAGGTATAGCTTCATTTTTATCATAGGTTATTCGTATTTGGTATTCTATTGTAAGCATAGTTATAAAGTATATTATAGGTACATAGGTATATAGAAAAAACTGTAGGTCGACTTTTTCTAAAAATTAATTAATCAAATAAATTAAATTTGGAGACAATAGTTTCAACTGTCCTCGAAATATTCGAAGCAAAAAAAAAAACTTACCAATCGTTAGTTAATTTTTGTTTTGTTGAAAAAAGGTGTCAATTAGATCTTTTTTTAAACTTTAACTAATGTAAGAAACAATTAGTTTGAAGCCAGTATTCTCATTTTCGCCAAGATATTCGAGTCGAAGTCAATTTAATTTTCCAAAATTTGATCCATGTGTTGAAAACGTTATTCTTATTTGCATTAAAGACATTCTGGACCGATAAAAATAACTTATTATTGGAAGTTAATAATTTTAACTAAAATAATAATAAGAATAATAATGCGACCCAAACTGATAACTTTAAATCCCGTCTGTCGATTTGTCTTTCTTAAACCTTTTACAAAATATTCATAACAATATTTTGTGTAAGATAAATAATTTGATAAATAATTTTTAAATTGCTAGCTATTTAAAAGTCGAAATGACCCAAATGATATATTGTTTATATTATATTTATCAGCAAAGAGTAAAAACTAAAAAATATGGGTTAAATATGGGTTAGTCTATCAAACACACTTCTCCTTTTGATTTACCAGTTAAGATTGTAGCTTCAATCAAATTTGGCAATAACTTTTTCACTGCCTATCTGGTGCCATTACAAAGTTTTGGTGGATTAATATTTCGCAATAATATAATCAAAGAACCAATTTTCAAATTCAAGCAATGCGGTGGTGTACCAGCCAGTTCCAATGAATTTAAAAATTCAATTGGATAATTCATTACCTCATCTTGATTCATAACACCGTCAATTGATTTATATGTCGTGACCCTGGCAGTTTCGCTTGAATTTGAAAATTAATGGCATTGATATGAATGTTCTTCGGTACTAAAATGGCGCGTTCTCTCAACCAATCATAATTTCTGTAGTTCTGAAGAATATTCGGAAAAACACATTCAATCCGTTGGTACTGTCGATTGGTATTTTGCCATCACCAATTTCTAACAATTGTTTTGAAAACTCATGGGCAGTTGCATCATTATGTGGGTGAATAAGCATATTAATGTTCAGGTTCAATTTTCGTATACATATCTCCAAAGAACGGATGCCTTCAAAAAGGCGTTTATTTCATCATCAGGAGTTGATCGAGGAATGACAGGCAATGTTTGACGAAAGTCCCCTGACAGCCATATTAGAGCACCACCAAAAAGCTGTTGATTACTGTGTAAATCTTGCATTGTTCGATTAAATGCTTCTATTGCACTCATTGTGCACTCATCCCATAAAATAATTGACGTTAATCGCATAACTTTTGCCATAGCAGAATTTTTCGAAATATTGCAAGTTGGAGTTTCAATCACCTGTACATTCAATGGCAATTTTAATGCAGAGTGTGCGGTCCGACCTTCTTCTAATAATGTAGCAGCAATTCAAGAAGATGCAAGTGCCAATGCAATTTTCTGTTCCGATCGAATAGTCGCTAAAATCAATGATACAACGAAAGTTTTGCCTGAACCACCAGGTGCATCCAAGAAATATAATCCACCTGCATTATTGGAAACGGCTTGTGTCATATACATGTTTTTGTTGAATATTCAATTTGGTGCTATTACAATTTTGTGATTATCAGATGGCATACGATCAAGAGCAATTTTGAACAATTGAACTAATGCGTTATGCTGATGAAAAAACCTTTGTAGCTCACGAATAATTTCTCGTCTTGTATTTGAAACTACGCACAACGTTGATCCAATTCACGATTTTCATCACCAATAAAATAAATTTGCAAAAATTGATGATCAGGGGTATGGCAATAACGAACCAGCTTGAAGATAATTCTGGCCCTGAATCTGTAACATGTATGCAATTTTAGGTAGATGTTGAATCAGAATTTGTAACACTTTATGATTCAGATTGATATATAAACATGGGACAATCCTGTTGAGGTATTTACCTAAAAAGTCGGCATAAAATTATCTCTAATAATTTTAGTAGCACAAAAAGAAGTCATTTGAAATGCCGAATTGTATTGTTGAATATTACTAAAAACTGCTTTGACGTTTGAGATGTACCAAAAATAATTGAATACAATGGTTCGGGTGGAGTTTCTAATGTTGGCAATCTCACTTTGCCATTAGCACAACACATTCCGGGCGTTTCACCTGGAAAGTTAGCCGTTATTCCAATGTATCCGTACATACTCTAATCAATCTGGCTATTGTAATTAAAAGCAGCACGCGGCATTTCATCCAAAACAGCACGACGTATTCGTGATCGCCGTGCAAGATTAAGTACAGGTACAGGGTCAACAGATCTATTCTGTGCAGTACGTTCACGCTGCGCTGCATTAGCTTGTGCGCGTTCATATGTAGCCTAAAATCGTCTTAATATTGCCACTTGATTTGCATTACGCGTTCGCCGGCCTATGTTTGGTCGTCTTGCCCACTAAACAACTTAACAATATTTTAGAAAATATAAACACAAAGCAATAACTCAACAATATTCTGGAAAATATAAACACAACAAAGCAATAATTATCGCTGATAAAATGAAATGACATATGATGACATTAAATTTGTTTGACAGAACTAACGTCACTTTTTTTGTCTTCGATTGTTTTGCCAAAGGTTCAAATTGGCTTTTAAGTATTAGTACAAATTGTTTGTATATGGGAGTATAGAAAGATGTTGATTTTACACTTTTTCAAGATTTTTTTAAAATTTTCTCTACGTACAAACCTTCTCTGGACTTCCACGAATAATTCAAGACCAAAATTAGCCAAATCGATAAAGGCATTGTTGAGTTATAACATTACAACGAAAAGTGGCATTGATTTTTATATATATAGATAGAAGATAGATTAATAGATATGAAAAGTTTATTATGTGTTTCAATTTGCCATTAGTTTGACGAAAGTGTCACTTTTGATGTTTTTGGGACTTTTTTATTCTTGAAATTCGTGTTTAAATCTTAGTTTTAGGGCTTCCAAAGCAAATTCACTTCAAAAAGTAGATTTCTTTCATTTTTAAGATATTAAAAGATTTTGTATTTAATAGGAAATCCATTTTGAAAGAAAAAACACTTTAGGAATGTCTTACAATATTTATTTGCTTCAAATCGCTTTTTGGTAAATATCGTTAAATTACTAAAAAATCTTTAGATAAAGTCTTTAATTATGCAACTTAACTTAAGAGGTGTGAAATCCATTACGGCAATAGGTACTATAAGTTTTGAACTCAAGGGAATTTCTAAGAAAATGAAAAAAAAAATAGCTTCCAGGGGGGTGTCATCAATCGGCAATCAGCTAACCGGCAACAGTTACAAAATTCAAATTTGAACTGGTATTTGGCTTATTGGTATTTGTCTTTATTATTGCTTTATACATATAATACATAAATAAATAAACAAAAAAATTTCTCTTTATTGTCCCCTCCAACCATAGCTACTTTTGTTTACATTCTTCTCTGTTTTGTATTGTCAAATTGTCTCTTAATTTCCCCAATTCTGCAATTCTGCACAAACTTTGGAGATTTAGTTCATTGACGTTAGCCCAGACGTCGCTTCGTTCGTTTCTCTTCATAATATTACTATTCCACATTTTATCAGCGATAATTATTGCTTTGTTGTGTTTATATTTTCCAGAATATTGTTGAGTTATTGCTTTGTGTTTATATTTTCTAAAATATTGTTAAGTTGTTTAGTGGGCAAGACGACCAAACATAGGCCGGCGAACGCGTAATGCAAATCAAGTGGCAATATTAAGACGATTTTAGGCTACATATGAACGCGCACAAGCTAATGCAGCGCAGCGTGAACGTACTGCACAGAATAGATCTGTTGACCCTGTACCTGTACGAATACGTCGTGCTGTTTTGGATGAAATGCCGCGTGCTGCTTTTAATTACAATAGCCAGATTGATTAGAGTATGTACGGATACATTGGAATGATAGACGCAATATGTCCACATTGTGATGCGGCTAACTTTCCAGGTGAAACGCCCGGAATGTGTTGTGCTAATGGCAAAGTGAGATTGCCAACATTAGAAACTCCACCCGAACCATTGTATTCAATTATTTTTGGTACATCTCAAACGTCAAAGCAGTTTTTAGTAATATTCAACAATACAATTCGGCATTTCAAATGACTTCTTTTTGTGCTACTAAAATTATTAGAGATAATTTTATGCCGACTTTTTAGGTAAATACCTCAACAGGATTGTCCCATGTTTATATATCAATCTGAATCATAAAGTCTTACAAATTCTGATTCAACATCTACCTAAAATTGCATACATGTTACAGATTCAGGGCCAGAATTATCATCAAGCTGGTTCGTTATTGCCATACCCCTGATCATCAATTTTTGCAAATTTATTTTATTGGTGATGAAAATCGTGAATTGGATCAACGTTGTGCGTAGTTTCAAATACAAGACGAGAAATTATTCGTGAGCTACAAAGGTTTTTTCATCAGCATAACGCATTAGTTCAATTGTTCAAAATTGCTCTTGATCGTATGCCATCTGATAATCACAAAATTGTAATAGCACCAAATTGAATATTCAACAAAAACATGTATATGACACAAGCCGTTTCCAATAATGCAGGTGGATTATATTTCTTGGATGCACCTGGTGGTTCAGGCAAAACTTTCGTTGTATCATTGATTTTAGCGACTATTCGATCGGAACAGAAAATTGCATTGGCACTTGCATCTTCTTGAATTGCTGCTACATTATTAGAAGAAGGTCGGACCGCACACTCTGCATTAAAATTGCCATTGAATGTACAGGTGATTGAAACTCTAACTTGCAATATTTCGAAAAATTCTGCTATGGCAAAAGTTATGCGATTAACGTCAATTATTTTATGGGATGAGTGCACAATGAGTGCAATAGAAGCATTTAATCGAACAATGCAAGATTTACACAGTAATCAACAGCTTTTTGGTGGTGCTCTAATATGGCTGTCAGGGGACTTTCGTCAAACATTGCCTGTCATTCCTCGATCAACTCCTGATGATGAAATAAACGCCTTTTTGAAGGCATCCGTTCTTTGGAGATATGTATACGAAAATTGAACCTGAACATTAATATGCTTATTCACCCACATAATGATGCAACTGCCCATGAGTTTTCAAAACAATTGTTAGAAATTGGTGATGGCAAAATACCAATCGACAGTACCAACGGATTGAATGTGTTTTTCCGAATATTCTTCAGAACTACAGAAATTATGATTGGTTGAGAGAACGCGCCATTTTAGTACCGAAGAACATTCATATCAATGCCATTAATTTTCAAATTCAAGCGAAACTGCCAGGGTCACGACATATAAATCAATTGACGGTGTTATGAATCAAGATGAGGTAATGAATTATCCAATTGAATTTTTGAATTCATTGGAACCGGCTGGTACACCACCGCATTGCTTGAATCTGAAAATTGGTTCTTTGATTATATTATTGCGAAATATTAATCCACCAAAACTTTGTAATGGCACCAGATAGGCAGTGAAAAAGTTATTGCCAAATTTGATTGAAGCTACAATCTTAACTGGTAAATCAAAAGGAGAAGTGTGTTTGATAGACTAACCCATATTTAACCCATATTTTTTAGTTTTTACTCTTTGCTGATAAATATAATATAAACAATATATCATTTGGGTCATTTCGACTTTTAAATAGCTAGCAATTTAAAAATTATTTATCAAATTATTTATCTTACACAAAATATTGTTATGAATATTTTGTAAAAGGTTTAAGAAAGACAAATCGACAGACGGGATTTAAAGTTATCAGTTTGGGTCGCATTATTATTCTTATTATTATTTTAGTTAAAATTATTAACTTCCAATAATAAGTTATTTTTATCGGTCCAGAATGTCTTTAATGCAAATAAGAATAACGTTTTCAACACATGGATCAAATTTTGGAAAATTAAATTGACTTCGACTCGAATATCTTGGCCAAAATGAGAATACTGGCTTCAAACTAATTGTTTCTTACATTAGTTAAAGTTTAAAAAAAGATCTAATTGACACCTTTTTTCAACAAAACAAAAATTAACTAACGATTGGTAAGTTTTTTTTTTTGCTTCGAATATTTCGAGGACATTTGAAACTATTGTCTCCAAATTTAATTTATTTAATTAATTAATTTTTAGAAAAAGTCGACCTACAGTTTTTTCTATATACCTGCATATGTACCTATAATATACTTTATAACTATGCTTACAATAGAATACCAAATACGAATAACCTATGATAAAAATGAAGCTATACCTATACCTACATGTGCATAGGTACAAATTTGTAAACACTATCTAATTAGTGTTTTCAAATTTGTACCTAAATACATATCCAACTTACGAGTAACAAAAATTGTACCTACCTCCCTACATAACTGACTCAAAATTGAATTTCCCTACCTAACGTATTGTTTCTTTCCAAAAAATGAAAAAAAAAAAAAAAAACAACAAAAATCTGTTGCCAATTTTTAAATATGCACATCCACACAACTATGTACAATATTCAAAATATGACAACAGTGTATTTATTGTGAAAATAAATTTGAATTATTTTAGATTTTATAAATTTGAAAATTTGAAATCAAATGCAACAAAAACAAAACCTACATAGTTCAATACATAGGAATATCTCCATGACAACACACAAAAAAAACATAAGCAAATGTATTATTTGTTTGCCTCCCTTACTCTCTTAATTTCTTACAAGAGAGAAAATGATAAAAACCTCTTTTTCTCAACTCGTTTTTGTTTTAATTTCTGAAATCTGCACAACAAATGTTCAGTACTCCGAGCGCCGCCTGTCAGCCGTCAATGAACTAAAAATTCGTGTTCCATAAGAGTACTATAGATTATATATACAAAGAAAAAATTACCAAAACAATGAATACACAAGAGGATAGAGACAATACGATCGTGAGCTATGGTTTGGCAGTTCAATAAGTACCTGAAACACTACTGTGAAAATTTTTGTTTGTTCCGTAAAATAATAAGTCTTTTTAATGTTAAATTATTTTAGTGTTCATTTATTTTGTTTTGTTTCCATTTATTTATTAAAATCTATTTAAAAAAGTAAAATCATTAAAAATTATTATTTTCCAAATTATGTAAATTCAACAAATTCAAAAAATCAGTAAGTTTTCCTTTATAAATAAAATTATCCAAATGTAAAATTATTAAATAAATACAAATAAAAAATCTAGATAAACCCTGAAGAAGTCGTGGATAGCGTCCAAACGTTGGGAAAAGATGAAATAAACTTGTTTTATTTGCATTCAAAAACAAATTGACCAAAAAAGCCTGCTTAAACTAATTAAAAATATAATAAAAAATAATTGGTCACATAATATATTATTGTTAATAACTTGATTAATTGTTTGTTTAATCTTCTGTTATCAAATTTAATGTTGATAAAAAAGGGTAAACAAAAAAGGGTGTTGCGATCTGTATCCCATCGTGAGCGCACCATGGTCTAGCCGTTTACGTACGTAATGATGTTGCCTACAATCTTCTACCACAGTATGGTCAGTCTATTAATACAAATTTTAATTATAGGTGGTTCAAATTCACTGTTTAAAGGCGTATCATTTATATGTGTTTCATTTATCGCAGCCCAAGTCTGGATAGTAATTCGACTTCCAACAAATTTGATGCACTGTCCAACTCTATCCAGAGAATGTTCATTATGCTTCCTCGATAGTGACGTGGATTCCAGTGCAGATATGGTTACAAACTTAATTCTGTGTGGAACGGCATATATTATTCCGAATAAGGTAAAATCTATCAAACCCAAAGAAAACTCGATCCAAGCTATAAAGAGGTTATTAGGACCAAAGATGTAAGTTTCCGGATTCATAAAGCCAACCCCACTGAAGAACCCCGGAATAAATCACATCACAAATCATTTCTTGTCTAGTGATCACATATAATATGAAGTCACCAAAAACGCTACTAAGTGTTTAGGTTTCCTCCACCGATACAAGAAGTTTTTAAACGCTTTTGGCTATAATTTATAAAGCCTGTATTCGTCCGAAACTCGAGTAAAATTCCCATATCTGGGCATGTACTCCATTAACGCCCTTGAGTCTCTTGGACATAGTTAATAACGTTAATAAAGAAGCCTATATTCGTCCAAAATTTTAATAAAATTGCCATATCTGGGCAGGTACTCCAATAACGCGCTTGAGTCTCTTGAATTCAAAAGAGAGCTTTATTAATGATAACTGACCGTTGTCTAACTGAAAATTTTGTATCTCTTTAGCACCGTCGTCGCAAGGTTTCTTGCCCGCCAATATGCAGACATTCAAAACTAAAGTGCATCGGTATCTCCTTTATAATCCTATCATCCATTCCTAATTGATAACACTATCCACTTGAGTGCGTGGGTTATGTCCGACTCAGCATTACCAAGCGAAACAACAGGGGGAATTCCCACAGGTTAAAGTAATACGATGATACCTAATAACCGAATGCATTTGCAAATCGTCTGGTCTCAATAAAGATTGCTAGAAATGAGTAATCAAATTAGCAAATGTACTCGATGGGCATAGCTTTCTCGACTCCAACTATAAGTTAAGATATTCAGTTGTAATGAATCATTTTCAAAATAAAGCTTAATTCAGTCAACGCTTTAAAAAAAAAAATATTTTTCGATACAAAATAACTTTATTGGCGCAGTCGGTAGGATTCCATATGATTATAGTCTGAAGATTGGAATTTCGTATAGAAACAAAGATCTGAAGATTGGAATTTCGTTTAGAAACAAATAGTTAAGAGTGAAAAGTGACTCACCAAAATAAAACTTAAATCAAGTCGCTGGAATTAAATTTCAAAATCCGTTTTTTTACGTAATTAAAATCAAACAACAAACTCCATATATGTACATATCAAAAACAAACTTTTAAAAACAAAAAAAAAAAAAACAAAAAAAGAAAAGAAAGAATAAAAGTGCAAAAAACAACAAATCAAAATAGGCGTGTACCATCAACTGAGCGCTCAGTGAGCGCTCAATGTCAGATTGACGGAGGCAGAATCGTTTAGTGGGACAAGAATCTCCGTACAAACATAAGCTGTCAAAAACATATGTTGTCAATTGTACTTTTTGATGTGAATTTATTATTTTTTTCTATTGATAATTCTTTGTTACTTTTGGAAAAAAAACTATTTAAATGGATAACAAACAAGAACAAGTTTTGCGTCAAATTTTAAGTAGTTCATCAGATAAAATAAGAAATAAAAAAAGGAATGAGGAGCATGAAAAGAATAATTTAAATTACGCGCCACACCAGACAAATGACAACTGAACAGCTGTTTTGGGTGAGCAAGCAAATTGAGAAATGAATCCATGAATTTTTTGTCTCAGAGATCTCCGCAAAAAATCTCAGTGCTCAGCTGAGATTTTTTGTCTCACTTAAAAAAATTGTTGAGCGCTCGGAGCGCTCAGTTGATGGTACACGCCTAATGATTCCAACGAAGTTCAAACACGTAACGTAGATTTACCCCTTGAACAGAATGAGATGCAGCTGTAGCTAAAAAAATCGCTGTAGTATAAGCTGTCAATAAAAACGCTCACTAATGTAGCAAAGGTCGCCCACAATGGTGCAGCGCATCGGGCATGTTCAACGCATATGAAATTTATATTTGAACTGAATTTGTATGATAGCATACTATAAAAAAGTTACAAAACCAGAAAAAATTCTCAAATGCATTGAACGTTCCCAAAAAAAAGTGAAAAGTCAAAGAATGAAATGGGTTTCCCCCATCTGTCATCTCAAATGCAGCTTGTAGCGCCGCCAAAAGTTAAAGTTGAGTCAACTTGCGCTGCAGCTACAGCTACAGCTTTTCATTGTGTCGATGTATAGTATTTTCGTATCTTTTAACTTTGACAGTGCTTCATGCAACAGCTACAGCTACACCATTGTGTTCAAGGGGTAAGCTTTAATCTCCTCAACCGTTGACACTTAAGCAATATTCACATGAGCACGACCAACGACCAACGAATGAACGAATATTCGTCGATTTTGACATTTCTTTCACATGAGAGTTTTTAATTCGTCGCGAATAAAGTTTGACATTCACCACCGAAACCAAAACAAGAATGATTTTTTTAGGTTAAGTACGCGCGATTTTTTTATTCGTTGCGAGTGTGGATAATGTGGAACGCGAATAAAGTTTGACAGTTCGTATCAACTATAATTTTTTTCGCGACGAATAAATTTGTTTTCTTAAATTTATTAATATATGATATTGAAAAGTAAAAGTATGCATCATAAATCAAATAGAAACTATATTACTATCGTTTTGTTAAGAATTTGTGTGGAAATATGTCTTCAAAAGTATATAAACTCACATTTTGTAATTCATTCGTCGTTCGTTGGTCGCGCTCATGTGAATACTACTTTACAATCACGGAATTGATAAAGAAGTCATCAAAAATAAAAGAGTTCCGAAATAAGGCTTTACCGAATTTCGTCTGTACAACGTTGGAACAGTACGTCCTGCAAGGGGACGTGATCGCAAACGACCACCTCTACAGGCAATCAGAACTCTTGGACCAAATGCAACGTGGCAAAACATCAAGGCTGAACTTATGCGCAACTTTAAAGTAAGAGACACTTACTTCAATCTGCAGCATCAAGCCTTAATTTTAAGAAATAACAACAATGTAAGTGAATATTTTTAAAATCTTAAAAGTATTTTAGATAAGCTTAACACAAAATACGAGTTCAATTTGAAAGGCTTTACGAATTTTCGCCTTCTGCCAAGAAGAATATAGATTCTTAAAATTAGTATAAATGGATTAGATCCCAATTTGGCCAGTGTTATCATAAGTAGACAGGCAATCAACTTAAGAGATGCATTTTATATATAAAAAGAAACAGGTTTGATTCAAATTCATAGAAATAAATTCAACAGACAAAATACAAACATTAAAATTTCTAATAATAACAATTTTAATCGTCAAAATAACAATCACTATGACCAGACTGGAAAACTTTACAATAACTCAGATCAATTTAAAAACTACAATAATCACAATGATTATAATAATTTATCTCAGAACCGAAATTATAATTATAATATTAACTCAGGTGGGGAGAGTACGATAACTTAGGCGACAAAGTTTAATGACGGATTTGTATGGAACAGTTAAAAACAAGCATTTTTTACTATGGGAAGGGGGGTCTATCTCCCCCCGTTTAGGCGGTAGGGGCAGTTAAAAAAAATATGTACATTAAATGGAAAAAAAATAATTAAAAAATAACGGTAATACCCTCAATTAAGTGTTATACCTTTTTTTAAAGCCAACACTTTTGTCTATTAGCTTGCTTTTAAATCAAGTCAAAACTATGCATAGTTTTTGAAAAAAAATTGTTTTAAAGTCAAAATTTGTGCAAAAAAAAGTTAAAAAAAAGGTTTAAAGTGTAATTTTTCAAAACTTTCAAATTATTTACTGTTTTTTTTTTTTAGAATTCATTGCTCTTATTTGTTTTTTATCAAAAACTGAAAACTAGATGACTTTATGTCTTCTAGTTCTTGAGAAAATTGAAAATTACCAAAATAAATATTTTAATTAAATTACTTTTTCCTTGCTTAAGTATTAACGTAGTCTTATTTTGATAGTAATAATCGAATATGGATTAAGATACACCTAGGGTAAATTAATTTTTCTTAAATCCAGCTTATTTAAATGCAAAAGAAACTTTGCATGCACCCCATCTTGCACCCTCCCCACCTTGCACACACTCCAACTTGCACCCACCCCAAATCCTATAGTGTGCCCAAGCAGGGGGGTTGCAGGGGGGAAGCATGCCCCCCCTTACAGATGCCACTGTTGCATACACCCAAATTCGCGCACACCTTACTGTTGCATAAACCCAAACACGCATTACGCATACGCAAATACCATTATTATTTATTACTATCAAAATAAGACCACTCAAGCAAAAAAGAAGAATTAAATTAAAATAGTAGTTGTGGTTATTTTCAATTTTCTCAAAAACCAAAAGACATAAAATCATCTAGTTTTCAGTTTTTGATCAAAAACAAATAAGAACAATAAATTCTGAAATAAAAACAATGGTAGATAATCTTGAAGTATTGAAAAAGTTACACTTTAAACCTTTTTTTAACTTTTTTTACTCAAATTTTGAGTTTAAAATTAAATTTTTATTTTCAATTTTCTCAAAAACTAAAAGACATAAAATCATCTAGTTTTCAGTTTTTGATCAAAAACAAATAAGAGTAATAAATTCTGAAATAAAAACAATGGAAGATAATCTTGAAGTATTGAAAAAGTTACACTTTAAACCTTTTTTTAACTTTTTTTACTCAAATTTTGAGTTTAAAATTAAATTTTTATTTTCAATTTTCTCAAAAACTAAAAGACACAAAATCATCTAGTTTTCAGTTTTTGATCAAAAACAAATAAGAGTAATTAATTCTGAAATAAAAACAATGGTAGATAATCTTGAAGTATTGAAAAAGTTACACTTTAAACCTTTTTTTAACTTTTTTTACTCAAATTTTGAGTTTAAAATTAAATTTTTCGAAAACTACGCATAGTTTTGACTTGATTTAAAAACTGGCTAATAGAACAGAATTTTGGCTTTAAAAAAATGTATACAACTTAATTGTAAGTATCACCGTTATTTTTTAAGAATTTTGTTCCATTTTAAGTAATAATTTTTTTAAATTGCCCCTCCTGCCTAAACGGGGGGAGATAGACCCCCCCTCCCATAGTAAAAAATGCTTATTTTTAACTGTTCTAAAAAATTCCGTTATAATATCTTGTCGCCTAAGTTATCGTACTCTTGCCACTCAGGTCAATACAGGAAGCAAAATAGAAATAAATCAGGTCAGTTTAGGAATCTTTTCAACAGGGAAAAAATTAGGTACCTTTTTACTCAACGCCTTAACCTCAAAGTCTGACTTACCGATAATTAAGCTTACTGTAGGACAAAATAAAATAAAATGTTTAATTTATACAGGTTTAACTACTACGCTATTAGTAAAAACAAAAAACTGTAAACGAATTCCTTTAAAAGAAAACGTTTTTAATACCCTTAACGGAAAAATATCTATAGATACTGACAAAATAACAGAAGTTCCAAAAGAGTTTGACCAAAAAGCTCAAATGTGTTCTTTTACTTCCGTTAAAGAAAACGAATTTCGTGGAATATAGGACAAAATTTGTTAAAACCTTTACAAGCCAAAATTAATTTAGAAGACGAATATTTAGAAATAATTTAGTATCTACATATCAAATTTATGAGTGCCTGTCCATGTAATTATAATCAAGTTTATAATGATGAACCAACAATCGATGACAAATTTCCTATTCCTAATTTGGAGACTGTATCAGATAAATTAGGAAGATAACAGTACTTCACGACAAATTGGTTAAGGAAGAGGATAGAAAAAAACAGCTTGTTCAACTCCTCTTGGACAAAACGAGTTTACAAGAAAACCTTTTGGACTCAAAAACGTTTCAAAGGCTCGTTGAATGTCGAATACTGACTGACTCGTTGGCATTTTATTATTCAAAATAACAGTTAATGTTTTCTATATAGACATATAAGAAATCATGCCATCATATTTAGCGGCTTGTTATTTAACATATTTACACTGAAGTACATAAGTTTCGCTACATCAACAATAAAAAAAATTGAAGCCATTCAAAAAATTAAATTACCGGAAACTACGAAGCGAATAAAACCATTTTTAGGTGCTACTGGTTATTTTAGAAAATTTATAAAGGACTACGCTAAAAAAAGATACAACCACACCATTTTCGACAGTAACTGACAACGCTAAAACCCAGCAGCATGTATTAATTTACTATCAAAACGTTAACGGCTTGCGGACCAAAACCAATATAGTCTATACGAACTTAACCAACCTCCCTCACGATGTAATTGTTTTAACAGAGACGTGGCTATGTTCATCAATAGCTAATTCTGAACTTCTTGATAGCAACTACCAAATCTACCGACGTGATCGTCATTGTAACTATGATTCAACCGTGGTTGGCGGAGGAATTATTATAGCCGTACAAAATTCGTTAATGTGCTCTCTCGTCGATGACTTCCGACAATCCTTGCTTGAAATATTGTGCATAAAGATAAAAATGCTTAATGGTTTCCTCTACGTAGTAGCTACTTACATTCCGCCTTGCTCCAACAGTGATGTATATGATCAACTTTACGACTGCCTGGATGGCATAACTGAAAACATTGACCCTAACGATGAAATAATCATAGTTGGCGATTTCAATCTAAGTGATCTAAACTGGATTAATTCTAATGATAGCGGCGAATTTTTGCCTATTAATCTGTCGTCGTCCAAAGAAATCTCCCTCATAGATTTGATGGCTGCCCTTTGTTTAAATCAAATTAATGGAGTTCCAAACAATAACAATAAAATACTGGACCTTGTATACTCTTCCGAGTCTTTAAACACGGACGCTGCTGTTACACATAGTGATGTAAAACTTGTCATCGAAGATCGTCATCATCCTGCTTTATCGATATTTTTGAACTTGAATGTTTGTAACTTTTCGAATGCTTGTAATCTTGTTGAATTCAATTTTAGAAAATGTAACTTTGATGAATTGTTTAATCTATTAAGTCTCATTGATTGGGATACTTTGCTTAGTGGTTCAAACCTAGATAATAAGTTATTTAAGTTTTATAAAATAATATTTGACTGCTTTTTAGAAACCATCCCTTTACGTCATGTTAAAACTAAAGATAACTATCCCCCATGGTTCGATCGGCATTTGAAATCCTTGAAAAACAAAAGAAATAAGGCGTGGTTAAGGTTCAATCAAACTAAAACTGATAGCGACCTACTAAATTATATTGATTTTAAAAACGAATTTATCAACTATTCCAACTATCTTTACAATGAATTCCTAACCAAAACTGGAAATGATTTTAAAATAAATCCTAAAAAATTCTGGAATTTTGTTGATATTAAAAGAAAAACTGATGGCTACCCAATATGTATGGTGTTTGATAAATTTTCTAGCCAAGACCCTAAAGTTATATCCAACATCTGACCCTCGATCCCCTCTGACATCTCAACAATATGCCCACTTAGGACTAATACATTTTTCGATTACTGAATCTACAATTCGTGAACAAATTTTAAAACTTGACGACAGTCTAAGTTCTGGCCCTGATGGTTTACCGTCATTCATGTTAAAAAAATGTGCAAATCATTTATCTTACCCACTATTTATTCTTTTTAACCACTCAATTAAGTACTCTACATTTCCTGATCTATGGAAATATGCTTTTCTTAAACCTATTCATAAAAAAGGTCCTAGTCACTTAGTTACTAACTACCGCCCCATAGCCAAACTCTCTGTTATTCCTAAATTGTTCGAATTGTTAGTTTGTGATGTCTTATCTTTTAATTGTTCTTCTATCATTAGTGAAAATCAGCACGGGTTTGTTAAAAAGAAATCAACTGTCACTAATTTATTAGAATTCACAACGTTCTGTTTTGACGCTTTTGAAAAAAATCTGCAAGTTGATTGCATTTTTACCGATTTTAGCAAGGCATTTGACAAGCTTAATCATAGTATTCTTCTAAATAAACTGTCAAGATTTGGACTAAATGATTCTTTTATCAATTGGTTGTCTTCTTACCTCAGTGATAGACATTATAGTGTAATTTTCAGACATAATCACTCAAATAAGTTTGTAGTTAACTCCGGTGTACCTCAAGGTAGTCATTTGGGACCACTATTATTTGTCTTATTCATAAATGACCTTCCATCTTTTTTAAAAAACTCTTCTTCATTAATGTACGCTGACGATGTTAAAATATTTCGGAAAATAAATTCATTGAATGATTGTAATCTTCTTCAAAATGACCTACTATGTTTTTGGGAATGGTGCAACAACAATCGTTTATTTTTAAATGTTGACAAATGCAAGACAATGCGTTTCACACGCAAGAGTTAAAATCTTTTAACTTTCAAAAGAAATAAATAGACAAAATTTTGTACTTTATACTTTTATTATTATTATTTAGAGATGTGGTTACACGATCCAACAAAATTCGAATGACTATTCAATGGTACCCTCTATTTATATAATCGCCGATCTCTATGATGCCGCGCTCCAGTCACATCGTCTATGTACACTCTCTGTAGAGATAATCCTGTTTTAGGGGATTAGCGGTTGAACACCTGCACCAGATGTCATGTGGTACGTAAACATTTTAACGGTTGGACATCTGCACCAGATGGCATGTGGTATGGACATCTGCACCAGATGTCATGTGGTATGGACACCTGCACCAGATGTCATGTTTAGAGTTCTTAATTTTAACGGTTGGACACCTGCATTAGATGTTACACGTTAACACCTGCACCTCGGTGTAATATGAAGAGCGGATGGGCATCCGATCCTGTATGCTGCTGACCCCGGTGCTGCTGCCTGATGGCTACGAGTGGGTTATGTAACTCCTCCCCCATTAGTATGGACCAATGATGTGAAGAGGTAATGTTCATGGCATTGGTGGCAGCAGTGTATTGCTATATAGGGCTCATCCATAGTTAAGGATCACCAAATCATCAGTAGGAATATTAGGGATAAGGATTTTTGTAATTTTACATTGGGTGTAGTACCAAAATTAAAGATAGTTAACCAAATTTCAATTTTTATCTTTAAATTAAATTAATTAAAGGGTGGTTCAAAATGGAAATAAAAAGAAAATATGTTAAATTTTTGTAGATACATACCTACATATTTTTAAGATTTCAATATCAAATAGATTTTTATAACTAATATTTTATATTTTAACTTAAGACCGGGCATGAACGAACATTTTTAAATTTTGTTTTTTATTTTTTTATTAAGTGGTATATTTGCGTTTCTTCTTTACTTTTTGTTTATGTACCTTTCTTTTATTTGTATCTAAGGTAATCTTATTATCCTTAACTACTACGTGTTCATTAAACCTAGGGGCCAGTTTATTACGCCTATCATCTGACTCGTATATTTTTTGGTTTGGTATAAATTCAGGTGGCTCTTTTCGGTTATCATTTAATTTATTTATAATTTTTTCTTTATGGCTTACATTTTTCTCGTGTACTAATTTTGCTAAAGTATTGTACTCATCGATGTGATTTTTAAGATACTCTTGTTCTGTTTTAAATGTTTTATTGATTGAAAATATATTCTTATCTGTAATGTGGCCATTGATTAGTTCAAAAGGAGAGAGATTAGTGACAGAATGAATAGAGTTATTGTAAGATATAACAGCCTCATCAACGATTTCACTTATGGGTTTTTCTTTGTGTTGAGATTTAATAATACGTATTAATTCAATCAACGTAGAGTGGAATCTTTCTACGGGTGAGTTTCCGTTTGAACTTTTTGCACAGATAGTGTGTAAGGTTATATTATAGGTATCTAAAAAGCCTTTAAATAAGGTGGATATAAATTCATTGCCGTTGTCAGTAACGATTTTCTGTGGGACTCCATGATGAGAAAAAAAATGTTTCAAAGATTGAATTAAACTAATACTATTTCTAGAAGGTAATAAATACACACTAGAAAACCGACTAAATTTATCAATTATTGTTAAAAAGTGTTCTTTGTGGATGAAAAAAATGTCTATGTGAAGGATTTGCAAAGGCTTTGAAGGTGTTTCGGTGATTTCATATTTTAAACGCTCCCTTTTGCGATCATATTTATACTTTTGACAAATGTCACAGTTATTTATTACTTTAGTAATAAGATGTTTCATGTTTGGAAAGTAGAACTCTCTCTTAAGATGAACCAAACTTTCGTGTATGCCTCTATGGGTGGAAGTTGTATGATAGTCCCGAATTATTTTTTCTTGCTCATCACTATCAGTAATATCCTTTAACATGATAGTACATCTAACTAGTTTTAGGTGACTATTGTTAAAATATTTAGAGTATACTGTTTGGACTATTTTAAATGTTTCGTCATCCGATAAAACAGCTGTTAATCGTTTACAAGCCATATATTCTTTAAAAATCTTAATAATAAAACTTTCTTCCCTTATTTGGTTGTAAGATATCGTATATCGTTTTTTCCTTTTGAATAGGATTTTAAATTGAATATCTGGCCTTGTTTTGTTTTCTATATGTTTAAGAATTATTTGATTAGAAAACTCATTTATAGCACGTTCCGATATTGGAATGCCGTCATTAATATTTTCTTCTGCCGAATGGATTGTGAATAAATCTTGTTCGTTATCATCGACGTTATTAAAAACGGACAGAAGTTCTATGTTTTCGTTGTAAGTAGAAGTGGTAGTAGAAGGTTGATCGATTTCGTTTGTATTTATTTCGATCCGGGATAAAGCATCCGCATTTGAATTTAGTATTCCTTTTTTATATACAATGTCATAATTATATTCTTCCAACTTTAACCTCCAACGAAGTAACTTTGTGTTTGGTTCTTTGAGCGAAAATAGCCAAGTCAAGGGTTTATGGTCAGTTATAATTTGAAATTTGCGCCCAAAAAGATACGGCCTAAAATATTTACTACCCCAAACTATGGCTAATAGCTCCTTTTCAATTGTACTATAGTTTTGCTCAGATTGCGATAAAGTACGACTTGCATAACAAATCGGTTTATCAGATCCGATGAGTCCTTGTGACAGTATCGCACCTATAGCAAAATTACTCGCATCTGTAGTAAGATTGAAGGGCTTTAAAAAGTCCGGGTATTGCAATAAAGGATCATTGCATAACAAAGCTTTACAAGATTCAAAACAGTTGATATATCTGGAGTCAAGATTTATTTTATTCCCTTTGCGGAGACATTCGGTAAGTGGTTTTGTTAATTTCGCAAAATCCTTAATAAACTTTCGGTAATAACCGAGAAGTCCAAGGAAAGATTTGATCTGTTTTTGGGTTTTTGGTATAGGGTATTTTTGAATTGCCATAATTTTTTCTGGATTAGGTTTGACTCCGTTTGCAGTTACATGTCCCAAAAAGGAAACTTCTTTCTGGAAAAACATTGACTTCTTAAGCTGGATTTTTAGATTGGCTTCTTTAAGGTTTTTGAAGACTTTATTTAAATTTTCAATGTGTTCTTGAAGGGATGTCGAGAACACAATGATATCGTCCATATAGACTAAGCAAATTTTCCCTTGAAGATCTCGCAGAACATTATCCATGACCCGTTGAAATGTCGATGGAGCATTCTTTAGGCCAAATGGCATACGAACAAATTCGTAATGACCATTTTCCACAGAAAATGCTGTTTTTGGAATGTCATCGCTTTTAACTTCTATTTGATGGAAACCAGAAGCTAGATCAAGGGTAGTAAAGTAAATGGATCTGCCTAATTTGTCGAGAATTTCAGTGATGTTAGGTATTGGGTATTTATCGTCAACTGTCTTCTCGTTTAATTTCCGGTAGTCTATAACTAACCGCCATTTTTCTTTTCCATTAGAGTCTCTTTTTTTAGGTACTAACCAAATTGGAGAGGACCAAGGTGAAAAGCTGGGTCGAATGATGTTCTGGTTAAGC
Organism: Eupeodes latifasciatus; assembly: GCA_920104205.1. Classification (NCBI taxonomy): domain Eukaryota; kingdom Metazoa; phylum Arthropoda; class Insecta; order Diptera; family Syrphidae; genus Eupeodes; species Eupeodes latifasciatus. Next base: position 219,608,077 of record OV049924.1, read on the forward strand.
ATTTCGTTGACTTGATTTTTGATTTCCTCCTTATGTACATAAGGGTAGCGATAGGACTTTGTATAAATTGGTATATTATCTTTGGTAATGATTTCATGCTTAGTGGCATTTGAAAATGATAATTTTTGCCCATCTTCAAAAAAAATATCCCTATATCTTTTACATAGATTAAGTAAAGCATTTTTTTCTTCGGTATTTAAGGAATCTGTATTGATTAATTCTGATATATTGGGATTATATAAGTTTTTAGAATTATTAATTGAAAGACTGTGAATTTCCATAAAACTTTTGGGATTCAACGATTCAGATTTTATTGGTTGTTCAATAACAAATGTCTTGCATGAGCTTGAAGTGTTGATCACTTCTACAAAAGAATACCAATTATTAACTTTGTAGATCCCTTCAGGTATTATTAAGTCATTTTGTATAGAAGTTGGCTTAATAAATACATTGCCAAATTCAGTATCTACTGGTACATAACATACTACTTTGCATAAACCTGGCACTGTGTATGTTTTGGACATGAGGTTAGGCTTAAAGCTTAAAGGTACTCTAACATTATCGGATTCCAATACTGAATTTTTAAGATCTACTTTTATTCCGAGATCCTTCATCATCTCAGTACCAATTAAGCCATCAAAGTAATTATGAAATTTAAAAACTAAGAAAGACAGTGATTTATTTGTATTAAATTCTCTAAGACCTTCTAAATCTATTTTTTGATTTATAAATTCTTTATTGAAAATAGTTTTGATTTCAATAGGATCTATTATTTTAATATGTTTACTATTAATTATTCCTGGGTTAATAAAAGATTTGTTACTTCCGGTGTCTATGAGAAACTTAAGGTTTTTGTTGTTTAAACTTTGAATACTAACATATGGTAATATGTATGAATTATGGTTATTTATTTCTAGATAACCTATTGTGTTTCCGAGGCTCGTAATCAAAAATTTGAATCATCAACCTCGCTTTCAATTATCTGACTTTGAGAATCAAGATTTGGAATGTAACTATGCGGTAAATAATTATTTTGAAGAGACGGATTTTGGCACACAGTATCTGGATAGTAACAATCTTGAGATTCCTTACGATAACTCCCTATAGAAGGATTATGGAGGCCATTGTTTTGAAAATAGTTATCTGTTTGGTGTTCAACGAATTGACCTTGATAATTATTGTTTGAATAATAATTTGTCTGAGCGTCAAAGTAGTCCTGATTATTATATTCTGGATTCTTACTTACGGCCTTGCTACTCTCTATATTGTGTAACTGGTTTTGAAAATTTTCTGAACTTTTGTTTCGCCAGTTTGAAATATTTGAACTTTTATTTGTTCTGGCACTAAGGGTATCCATAGGTTCAGGCTGTGGCTGTTGATAGTTTTTATATCTAGAACTAGGAGTATTCTTTTGTTGTAGATTATTGTTTCTAGTAGTATTATAAGTAGGATATTGCTTTTGTGCTTCGCTTCGTGAATTTAAAGGGTATTGAGAAAAGGTATTTGTTCTATAACTATTATTTTGCTGCTGAGGATATCTATAAATTGGACTTTGTGTAAAATTTGGTGGTTGAAGTGGCCTATTTTGAAATTTTTGTACGGGTGAAAATAGTTGTAGTTGTTGGGGATTCTGAAAATAATGACAGTTTTGTTCTTGAAGGCAGAAGCTTAATGCTTCGGCCAGATTTTTGGGCTTCATTGACCTAATTGTGGACCCTAACGGCTCTTTTAGGCCAGACAAAAATGTGTTTAGGCACATCTCCTGATAAAGGGATTGTTTGGCTCTTATAACATTAGCATCATTTTCGTGTACCTTTATATGATTTGTCATGGCTGAGAAAATATCTACTACCTTCGAATAAAAGGTTTCTACCGTCATTTGGTTTTGACGAAGATGATGGAGATCACGGATAAGACTGGTCTCATTACGTTTATCTGAATAATGAATCACTAAATTTGCTTTTATCTGAGCCCAATCAACGGGTGTACCATACATATTTAGGACTTCGTTGGCCTGTTGAACTACTTTATTTCTAATCGCTCTGACTATTATTCGTTCATACGTGGTATTTCTTATTTGTGGCATTAGAGCAAGTATTTCTTCTACATTGCTTATAAAATCAAATAAAGAACGGGGATTTCCGTCAAAATTCGGGAGGTCCTTGACAGCATCAGGGATCCTGAGACTGTGAAAGATTCCCGTGGCAATTAGTTCGTTATTCATTTTCACTTCGTCTTCGCTTGAGTCAGAATTTAAATATTCTTTACTTGAACCACTCTTTGATTTTTTTCTTAATAAATACCAACTTTTACTATTTAGAAAACTAGCTTTAACTTTTCTTTTATTTTTTATTTTTGGGGACATACGGATTAGGAAAGACTAGGAACTGATGAAATAGTTAACCAAAAATATGGACTTACCCCTTTCAACAATCAGCTGCTACAGTCGCTCCTCTCTGATGCACATATGTCCAAAACAAAATTGTCTTTATAGTTTTATAAATGTAATATATTTTTTTTTGTTTTTAGTTTTTATTTCTCGTTTACGAAATTTGTACACTGTTTATTTTATTGTTTTTCACTTAATTCTATTGCTTAACGATTTTATTATTATTATTTTTTTTTTTTTTTTTAACACATTTATGTTGTTTTGTTTTTATCAGTATGTAATACTATTGTTTTATTATTTTCTTTTTTTTTTTGCTTTGTAGATAAAATAATTACTCAATTTGGTAAACACTATTTTATGTGTTTTTTATTTTTTATAAAAAAAAAAAATTCACATTTTTACAATAGGGTAGGGTTCTGTAAAACTAAAGGATTAAGATCCACCACTTATTCACTCGATATTCACTCGAGGTGTGTTTTTATCAAACCGACTGCGCCAGTTAAAATCTTTTAACTTTCAAAAGAAATAAATAGACAAAATTTTGTACTTTATACTTTTATTATTATTATTTAGAGATGTGGTTACACGATCCAACAAAATTCGAATGACTATTCAATGGTACCCTCTATTTATATAATCGCCGATCTCTATGATGCCTCGCTCCAGTCACATCGTCTATGTACACTCTCTGTAGAGATAATCCTGTTTTAGGGGATTAGCGGTTGAACACCTGCACCAGATGTCATGTGGTACGTAAACATTTTAACGGTTGGACACCTGCACCAGATGTCATGTGGTATGTAAACATTTTAACGGTTGGACATCTGCACCAGATGGCATGTGGTATGGACATCTGCACCAGATGTCATGTGGTATGGACACCTGCACCAGATGTCATGTTTAGAGTTCTTAATTTTAACGGTTGGACACCTGCATTAGATGTTACACGTTAACACCTGCACCTCGGTGTAATATGAAGAGCGGATGGGCATCCGATCCTGTATGCTGCTGACCCCGGTGCTGCTGCCTGATGGCTACGAGTGGGTTATGTAACTCAAGCATGATTTCATTGTTTTTGATTATATGCTAAACTCCTCTAGTTTACACGTCCAATCCAGCTTTTCTGATCTGGGTATAATTCTAGATTCAAAGTTATCATTTACTGATCACTACGATTCAATAATCAAAAAAGCTAATAGATCACTCGGTTTTATTAAACGTTTTGGAAGTGAGTTCCGTGATCCCTTCGTAATTAAATGTCTATTTTTTTCGTTTGCCAGATCTGTATTAGAATATGGCTGTGTTATATGGGCCCCTTATTACAATGTTCACACAAATAGATTTGAAAGTGTCCAAAAGAAATTCATAAAGTTTTACCTTCGATTTCTTCCTCGGTCAAATTTAATTGAATGGCCTTCCTACCCTCAGAACCTAATTCTCTTGAATATCCCATCCCTTTCTGCTCGTAGAGAGTTTTTACAGCTTTGCTTCATCGTTGGATTAATGAATGGATCTATTTCCTCCTTCTCAGTTTTGGGTCGTTTGAACTTTAACGCGGCCCGTGTTGGGTTAAGAACTAGTTTGCCAATACGTCCCAGTTTTAGCAGATCGAACTATGGGTCTAACAGTCCGATTAATCAGTTAATTAATATTTTTAATAAACATTATAACTTAATTGACTCTGTCAACGTAAATATTAAATCAAAACAGTTTAAAATTAGATTTTTCGTTAATTTTGCAAATTAGAAATTTAATTGTTATTTTTTTTTATTTTTTTTTATATACATATATACATTCATTTTTATTGTTATAGTTATTTATATTTATAATTACCTGTAACGTTAGGATTTTAACGTACTCAATAAATCAAATCAAATCAAATCAAATCAAAATTGCAAACCAATGATCTTAGAAAGAACTCAAGAATAAATCTAAAAGATTCAAATTACATAAGCTCTTTTGAAAAATTGAAAATAATCTCACAGATTCACCAGTCTTAAGATATCCGGATTTCAGTAAAAAATGCCAACTTACTACCGACGCAAGTGATTTTGCTATCGGATCTGTACTAACACAAGAGGGACACCCAGTGTGTTACGCTAGCAGAACTTTAAATGACCACGAAGTTTCTACTCAGTAACAGAAAAAGAACTATTAGCTATAGTTTGATCTGTAAGTTATTTTGGACCAGATCAGGCAGATCTTTTGACTTTCTAACAGACTATCGACCACTTAAATGGTTGCAAACAAAACATAAAGGTAAAAGCATCGACCAACGACTTCAACAATGGTTATTACCACAAAGTGAATATAACATTAAGATCGATTATATTAACCCTCTACTGCATACAACGCCATATATGGCTTTTAGTTTTAAAGTTGCTATTTTCGACAGAAATAAAAAAAATCAAGAAACCAACGGTTAGTAGATTGCATTTGTTGGTAATTGTGTCTGAGAAACATGCGTTGTTTTTTCCTGGTCTTTTTTTTAACTGTTAATTTTTCAGTTTAAGTAAGCAGTGCGCATGGTCACGTATCGTCTGAAAATTCACCCAGTAAAACAGTTTTTTTTAGAAGAAATAAGTGAGAGTGGTAATAAAAGTATTTTTTTTTACAAAATATATATGTTGGTAAGTAATATGTGTGTTTTTATTTTTGTGTAAATGCATGCATAGTCTAGAAAATGGTCATTTTATCAAACAGCCATATATGGCTGTGTATGCAGTTACGAAAATATAGATTTCAAATTATCATGCCATATTTGGCTTCTTATGCAGTAACGAAAAAGTAAAAAAATAGGTGACTCCATAATGGCATCATCGAGCTCCGTTTTTCCCAACAAGGAGATTCTACTCAATTCCTCACGTTGGCTCGGAAAGTGAAGAGGAAATACTGGAGTCAGATAACGAAGAAGAAAGGAATGGATCCGCGGAATCAGAAGCGGTGGTTTCTGAAACGAATGACTTCGACTCTGAAGATGAAGAGCCGTTAGCTAGCACGAAAACAAATTTGGATTCCAGTCCATCGACCTCAATCCAGAAAAAAGCTAAGAAAGCTTTGGCGCGACCCACTCTTTTGAATGAAGTCCGTAAGGATTCAGTGGAACATCTTCCAGAATGGAAAGCGACAGACAGCAATGCCATAATGATTGCAAATTTCGAAGTTTCATATTTTGTTCCAAATGCGGTGTTTACCTTTGCTTGAACAAAGACAGAAATTGTTTTATGTCTTTTCAGATTAGAATACACTTTTTTTTTATTTATGTAAACATTAAAATATAAAAATAGAAATAAAATAAATAAAAACATAAACTTAATTATTTGTAAGAAATATCTTTACTGCATAAAACGCCATATATGGCAAGGACTTTTTTTTGTAGAAAAATCAGTGACTTCATACAACGCCATATATGGCAATTTTTTTTTTTTGAAAATTTACTTACTTTTTCGAAATTTTTTTTTTATAAAAATCTTAACCAAGATGTATTAAAAGTAAATTCAGCAAAAAAATTTTTTTTTTTTAAGTGGGTCATAATGCATGCAGTAGAGGGAAGGGAAAGAAAATAACGCTGCAAACTTTCTTTGCCGAATTAATACCGAAACACGAAATAAATGCGATCGATACACTCAGACATAAGGAGTGAGAAGTAGCACTCTAGCGAATTTTAAATTATAAAATTGACAGTACGAGTGAAGATAATAACATAATTCACTCTGAAGAAGAGGAACAAAATTACTATTTTCCAATATGAGACACAATAATCAATAAATCCAAATAATTCTAACAAATAATAAAATAAAAAAAGTAGAAATATTTAATTATAAACGAATTATAAGCATAAATTCTGAGGGCATCCAAGAAGGAAGACTTATAGACATATTAAGAAGGTTTATAAAGAGAAAAGGTAAGATACATACATAGGTATTTATTCAGATCCATCGGAACATGAGTATAACTTGTTGAACGAAGCTATGAGCTGCAGAGCGATGAACACAGCTAGCAAGGATCGCCAACATTGACATACTACACATGTATGATCGCCAACTTCATCATGTATCCGGTAACCTCTCACTCGATACCAAGCCGCCAACCATTTTGCATCTCGCTACTTGATATATTTTACTCTAACTAAATTAACTTTGTAAAACCACTTATATACATATTTAATAAAACATAACTTTTTGCTAACAGGTTATGGGCCCAGGCAACTGGTTTTATTAGTAGTTTTTTTGTTTATGTCTTGTATGAACGTGATTGGCAAAATGGTTGACGACAGAGTAAGTATTCCGAAATTAAATAGTACGAATTGGCAAATTGTATGGAAAATTCGCGTGGAAAGTTTCCTCGCACGAGATGATTTATCAAAGTACATTGAGGAAGATATTCCTGCTACAGACGATTTGAAGGATGCTGCTTGGAAGACGGGCGATCGAAAGACGAAAGGAACAATTATTCTCTTCTTGGGAGATAACCAGCTGTCCTTGGTGAAAAATTGCGTGCATGCAAAGCATGTGTGGGATGCCCTCCGTAACCACCACGAAAGGGTTTCTTGATCGACTCGTGTAGCTCTTCTCAAAAGATTGTGCTCTGCTAGGCTGCAAGAAAATGGAAATGTTGAAAAGCATCTTTCAGACATCGAAGAGATTTTCGACCGCTTGGCTGCAGCTGGCCATGTGTTGGATACGGACACACAAATTTGTATGATGTTGCAAAGTCTGCCAGATTCCTTTGAGACATTGGTGTCAACCTTGGATAGTATTTCGGACAAGCAAGTGACTGTCGATTTTATTAAACAGAAACTTATCGATGAATATCACCGTCGAATCAATAGAACAGATTCATCAAAGCAGGAAAAGGCCCTGAAAACAGATTCCAAACGATCTGTGGACAACAGAACTTGTTTTTACTGCAAGAAGGTGGGGCACATACGATCAAGCTGCCGTAAATATTTGTCATCGAAGAACAAGGGTAATTTTAAGTCTGTTGAAGAAACCAACGTGGCTTTTGTAGCTGGGTGTGAAAAATCAGGATCATGGCTGATTGACAGTGGAGCCAGTTCACATGTGTCATGCGATAAAAGTTTTTTTACCTCCTTGACGCATTTTGACGACGCGCACGTCACTTTGGCTGATGGAAAACAAACCGCAACTGCTGGTCGAGGTGAAGGAGTTCTTTGGAGCCTAGATGAAAACAAGAATCCAGTTAAAATTACACTTCACGATGTGCTACTTGTGCCAGGATTGGAAGGTAATCTTATTTCTGTTAGTAGATTGGTAGACAAGGGTCTTGGTGTTAAGTTTGACCATACTGGATGTCGGATTTTGAATTCGGATGGAAAAGCTGTAGCATTAGGTAATCGAAGTGGAAACCTTTACCAATTACAAATCCGAGAAAAATGCTCGATAGCTTCGGAGAAATATAAAGAAAACTGTGAACATCAATGGCATAGGCGATTTGGGCACCGAGATCCAGCAGTACTGAAGCGTATGCAAAATGAAAATTTGGTGAAAGGTCTAAAAATGAAAAAATGTGGTGCGAACAACATCTGTGAATGCTGCATGGAAGGAAAACTTAGTCGAAAGCCATTTCCTGAAGTTTTAGAGAGAAAATCAAAGAAAATCCTGGATATAGTTCATACCGACTTGTGTGGCCCAATCAGTACACCAACTCCATCCGGTAATCTATACATCATGACAATGATAGACGATTTCAGTAGGTACGCTGTAGTTTATCTATTGAAGTATAAGTCTGAGGCACCGGAACGAATCGAGGAATATGTTCGTCAAGTACAAAACAGATTCGGAAAGAAGCCCACAGTCATTCGCTCTGATGGAGGAGGAGAGTATGATAACAAAAGGTTACGTGATTTTTACCGTTCACAAGGCATTAAGGCGCAGTTTACAACTCCATACTCGCCTCAACAAAATGGTGTTGCCGAACGCAAAAATAGATCTCTTATCGAGATGGTCACCTGTATGCTGCTGGATGCTGGTTTGCCCAAACGCTATTGGGGTGAAGCTGTACTAACAGCAACTTACGTACAAAATCGAAATCCATTTCAAAGACTCCATATGAGTTATGGAATAACACCAAACCATCGTTGCAACATCTACGAGTCTTTGGATGTGAAGCGTATGTGTACGTCCCTGATGTCAAACGAAAAAAGTTTGATAGTAAATCAAAGAAGCTGACGTTCGTCGGGTACTCTGATGAGCATAAAGGGTATCGTTTTTTAAACTGTGAAACTGACAAGATAACGATAAGTCGTGATGCTCGTTTTTTGGAACTGAAGGAGAAGATTAATGTCAGAGTTCCAAGTACAGAAGCTAAACAATTATTTGACGAAGTGCTAGTAAGCATTGCTCCTGTTTCAATCAAACCTAATGAAAACCAACCAACTGAAGCTCAAGTTGATAATAGCTTTAGTGATGATGAATTCTTTGGATTTGACGAGCCCGTTTGTGAAAATCAGGAGGAGCAAGTTCCAACGAGACGTTCTGCGCGTAACACGCAAGGTAAGCTCCCCACGCATCTTAATGATTATGTTGTAGATATGGCATCACTCGCTTCGGATGAGCCGAAAGACTACATTGAAGCTGCGAAGATTCCGGAATGGAAAAAGTCTATGGACGAGGAGATGGCAGCCCACCTGCGTAACGAAACTTGGACGCTTACGACTTTGCCCTCAGGACGGAAAGCCATTGGTTCAAAATGGGTGTTTAGAACTAAACTAAACGAAAATAATGAGATATCCAGATACAAAGCCCGCATCGTTGCACAAGGATACACACAGAAATACGGCGTTGATTATGATGAGGTGTTTGCTCCAGTAACGAAAATCACAACTTTAAGGACGTTTTTGGCAGTAGCTGCAAAACAAAAAATGTTTGTTAAACATTATGATGTCAAGATGGCATATTTAAATGGAATTGTTGAAGAGGAAATCTTCATGAAGCAACCACCTGGCTACGAAGTTCATGGAAAAGAAAATTTGGTTTGCCATCTGAACAAAAGCATTTACGGATTAAAACAATCTGCACGTTGCTGGAACCAGACATTGGATGAGTGTTTACGAAAATTGAACTTTGAAGTATCAACCGCGGATCCATGTTTGTACATGAAAAAATTTGGGAATCAGATTTTATATCTTCTCGTATATGTTGATGACCTTTTGGCTGGATGTGTCGATGAAGGTAAGATAGATCAATTTTATTCTGATATAAAAACACACTTCCAGATAACTTGCTTCGGAAATGTTCGTCATTTTCTTGGGATGGAAATTGAAAGATCAGCTACTTCATTTTATGTCTCGCTAAAGAATTATAACAACAAAATAATAACGAAATTTGGTATGAGCTGCGCTAAGCCCGCAAAGACGCCAATGGACTCCGGCTACATGAAGATCGGTGATAACAGCACATCATTTTCCGATCCAGCATTGTATCAAAGTCTTGTTGGAGCCTTACTGTATTTAGCGGTAAATGCCAGGCCGGACATTGCAGTTAGCACTGCTATTTTAGGCAGAAAGTTCAAAAATCCCTCGGAAGCAGATTGGATAGCTGCAAAAAGAGTTTTGCGTTACCTTAAAGGCACTATCGAATATAAACTTTGTCTTGGCGAAGCCTGTGAGTGGAAATTTCTTGGATACTCAGATGCAGACTGGGCAGGTGACCGAGAAAGCCGAAAGTCAACATCCGGCAATGTTTTTGTGTTCGGAGGACCTATTTCATGGACGAGTCGACGACAAGATTGCGTTTCTCTTTCATCGATGGAGGCCGAGTATGTGGCACTCAGCGAAGCTTGTCAAGAGGTTGTATGGCTGCGACGTCTACTGAAGGAGTTTGGTGAAACTCAAAATGAAGCCACACTAATGAATGTGGATAATCAAAGCTGCATATCCTTCGTAAACACCGAACGACTGAGTCGAAGATCAAAGCATATTGAAACGAGAGAGCGCTATGTTCGAGACCTATGTCAAAATAATGAAGTTTATCTGCAATACTGCCCTACGGATTCAATGCTAGCAGATATTTTTACAAAGCCGCTGGGGCCTGTAAAGCAATTAGGTTTTTGCAAACAATTAAACAATTAAATTTTTTAATTATGATGGTTCATCGAGGAGGAGTGTTGAACGAAGCTATGAGCTGCAGAGCGATGAACACAGCTAGCAAGGATCGCCAACATTGACATACTACACATGTATGATCGCCAACTTCATCATGTATCCGGTAACCTCTCACTCGATACCAAGCCGCCAACCATTTTGCATCTCGCTACTTGATATATTTTACTCTAACTAAATTAACTTTGTAAAACCACTTATATACATATTTAATAAAACATAACTTTTTGCTAACATAACTTAGTTCAACTAAAACTTATTGAAATATTTCACATAAGAAATACTAAATTTTAAAAATGCAGGTATGAAGCGAAAAATATGAAAAATGAAGAAGATGCTTGAAAGATAGCCAGATACCATAAATATGAGACAGAACATGCAGGCATAAACGAAAGTTATGCAGGCCTTAAGAAACTTTTATACCTTAAAAATTTGAAAGAACTTATTCAAAAATATATCAATAATTGCTGTACTTGTAACCGAGCCAAGTATGATAGAAAACCTATAAAGCCAAAGCTTCAATGGCAAGAGTACGATAACTTAGGCGACAAGATATTATAACGGAATTTTTTAGAAAAGTTAAAAATAGGCATTTTTTACTATGGGAGGGGGGGTCTATCTCCCCCCGTTTAGGCAGGAGGGGCAATTTAAAAAAATTATTACTTAAAATGGAACAAAATTCTTAAAAAATAACGGTGATACTTACAATTAAGTTGTATACATTTTTTTAAAGCCAACATTCTGTTCTATTAGCCAGTTTTTAAATCAAGTCAAAACTATGCGTAGTTTTCGAAAAATTTAATTTTAAACTCAAAATTTGAGTAAAAAAAGTTAAAAAAAGGTTTAAAGTGTAACTTTTTCAATACTTCAAGATTATCTACCATTGTTTTTATTTCAGAATTAATTACTCTTATTTGTTTTTGATCAAAAACTGAAAACTAGATGATTTTATGTCTTTTAGTTTTTGAGAAAATTGAAAATAAAAATTTAATTTTAAACTCAAAATTTGAGTAAAAAAAGTTAAAAAAAGGTTTAAAGTGTAACTTTTTCAATACTTCAAGATTATCTTCCATTGTTTTTATTTCAGAATTTATTACTCTTATTTGTTTTTGATCAAAAACTGAAAACTAGATGATTTTATGTCTTTTAGTTTTTGAGAAAATTGAAAATAAAAATTTAATTTTAAACTCAAAATTTGAGTAAAAAAAGTTAAAAAAAGGTTTAAAGTGTAACTTTTTCAATACTTCAAGATTATCTACCATTGTTTTTATTTCAGAATTTATTGTTCTTATTTGTTTTTGATCAAAAACTGAAAACTAGATGATTTTATGTCTTTTGGTTTTTGAGAAAATTGAAAATAACCACAACTACTATTTTAATTTAATTCTTCTTTTTTGCTTGAGTGGTCTTATTTTGATAGTAATAAATAATAATGGTATTTGCGTATGCGTAATGCGTGTTTGGGTTTATGCAACAGTAAGGTGTGCGCGAATTTGGGTGTATGCAACAGTGGCATCTGTAAGGGGGGGCATGCTGCCCCCCTGCAACCCCCCTGCTTGGGCACACTATAGGATTTGGGGTGGGTGCAAGTTGGAGTGTGTGCAAGGTGGGGAGGGTGCAAGATGGGGTGCATGCAAAGTTTCTTTTGCATTTAAATAAGCTGGATTTAAGAAAAATTAATTTACCCTAGGTGTATCTTAATCCATATTCGATTATTACTATCAAAATAAGACTACGTTAATACTTAAGCAAGGAAAAAGTAATTTAATTAAAATATTTATTTTGGTAATTTTCAATTTTCTCAAGAACTAGAAGACATAAAGTCATCTAGTTTTCAGTTTTTGATAAAAAACAAATAAGAGCAATGAATTCTAAAAAAAAAAACAGTAAATAATTTGAAAGTTTTGAAAAATTACACTTTAAACCTTTTTTTTAACTTTTTTTTGCACAAATTTTGACTTTAAAACAATTTTTTTCAAAAACTATGCATAGTTTTGACTTGATTTAAAAGCAAGCTAATAGACAAAAGTGTTGGCTTTAAAAAAAGGTATAACACTTAATTGAGGGTATTACCGTTATTTTTTAATTATTTTTTTTCCATTTAATGTACATATTTGGGGAGAGTACGATAACTTAGGCGACAAAGTTTAATGACGGATTTGTATGGAACAGTTAAAAACAAGCATTTTTTACTATGGGAAGGGGGGGTCTATCTCCCCCCGTTTAGGCGGTAGGGGCAGTTAAAAAAAATATGTACATTAAATGGAAAAAAAATAATTAAAAAATAACGGTAATACCCTCAATTAAGTGTTATACCTTTTTTTAAAGCCAACACTTTTGTCTATTAGCTTGCTTTTAAATCAAGTCAAAACTATGCATAGTTTTTGAAAAAAATTGTTTTAAAGTCAAAATTTGTGCAAAAAAAAGTTAAAAAAAAGGTTTAAAGTGTAATTTTTCAAAACTTTCAAATTATTTACTGTTTTTTTTTTTAGAATTCATTGCTCTTATTTGTTTTTTATCAAAAACTGAAAACTAGATGACTTTATGTCTTCTAGTTCTTGAGAAAATTGAAAATTACCAAAATAAATATTTTAATTAAATTACTTTTTCCTTGCTTAAGTATTAACGTAGTCTTATTTTGATAGTAATAATCGAATATGGATTAAGATACACCTAGGGTAAATTAATTTTTCTTAAATCCAGCTTATTTAAATGCAAAAGAAACTTTGCATGCACCCCATCTTGCACCCTCCCCACCTTGCACACACTCCAACTTGCACCCACCCCAAATCCTATAGTGTGCCCAAGCAGGGGGGTTGCAGGGGGGCAGCATGCCCCCCCTTACAGATGCCACTGTTGCATACACCCAAATTCGCGCACACCTTACTGTTGCATAAACCCAAACACGCATTACGCATACGCAAATACCATTATTATTTATTACTATCAAAATAAGACCACTCAAGCAAAAAAGAAGAATTAAATTAAAATAGTAGTTGTGGTTATTTTCAATTTTCTCAAAAACCAAAAGACATAAAATCATCTAGTTTTCAGTTTTTGATCAAAAACAAATAAGAACAATAAATTCTGAAATAAAAACAATGGTAGATAATCTTGAAGTATTGAAAAAGTTACACTTTAAACCTTTTTTTAACTTTTTTTACTCAAATTTTGAGTTTAAAATTAAATTTTTATTTTCAATTTTCTCAAAAACTAAAAGACATAAAATCATCTAGTTTTCAGTTTTTGATCAAAAACAAATAAGAGTAATAAATTCTGAAATAAAAACAATGGAAGATAATCTTGAAGTATTGAAAAAGTTACACTTTAAACCATTTTTTAACTTTTTTTACTCAAATTTTGAGTTTAAAATTAAATTTTTATTTTCAATTTTCTCAAAAACTAAAAGACATAAAATCATCTAGTTTTCAGTTTTTGATCAAAAACAAATAATAGTAATTAATTCTGAAATAAAAACAATGGTAGATAATCTTGAAGTATTGAAAAAGTTACACTTTAAACCTTTTTTTAACTTTTTTTACTCAAATTTTGAGTTTAAAATTAAATTTTTCGAAAACTACGCATAGTTTTGACTTGATTTAAAAACTGGCTAATAGAACAGGATTTTGGCTTTAAAAAAATGTATACAACTTAATTGTAAGTATCACCGTTATTTTTTAAGAATTTTGTTCCATTTTAAGTAATATTTTTTTTAAATTGCCCCTCCTGCCTAAACGGGGGGAGATAGACCCCCCCTCCCATAGTAAAAAATGCTTATTTTTAACTGTTCTAAAAAATTCCGTTATAATATCTTGTCGCCTAAGTTATCGTACTCTTGCCACATATTTTTTTTAACTGCCCCTACCGCCTAAACGGGGGGAGATAGACCCCCCCTTCCCATAGTAAAAAATGCTTGTTTTTAACTGTTCCATACAAATCCGTCATTAAACTTTGTCGCCTAAGTTATCGTACTCTCCCCGCTTCAATACACCGAAACACCAAGTGACATCAATCAAATAGCGCATGCAGACATTTATACTAATTCGAAGAATAACTCCTTCACTTCTATCGACAAATTCTCTAAACACTGTGGAGTGGTATAATAAGTCAGTACTTTCAGCATCAAAATTCAAACCAATAGATATTTTAGAAGGTGGAATTGACAAACAAAAAATTATAGATGGAAGGCTAGTTGCCGATTTACTTACCTCATTTAAGTAAGGCTAAAACTTTGAACACAGAAAGATTAAGGGCAGACAGTTATATAAATGCCCGTCGTACACTCCAGTACCCTCCATGAGGCCTTAAGTTTAAGGCTTGAAGTTGTACCCTCATTTAAGCAAGGCTCATCTTTTAATATACCATTCATTGAATCAATAAATACTCGCAAATAATAATGTAAGACGTTTAAGCCCTTCAACAAAATAACTCCATACACTTCATTTCAGAAAGGCTGGTATTTACACATAATTAAGATGAAATAAAAACAAACACGTATTTAAAGCGTTTATTCGGTCAATAATCCTTCGTAAGACGCTGAAAACTAAATTCCATTTAAGTGAAGATAGAAACATTACATCTGTTTTAATAGGAAACGATTTTGTATAGAGGTTGATGATCGGATTTTGAAAGATTGGTGGTTGCATAAACTATGTTGACAAAAAAAAATGCAAAGAATGCGATGAAAAAGGAATGCAAAAAAAAATAAATTTTGAAGAGAATGGTGAAGGCTTACGAAATTCATAATTTCTCATCTGAGCTTAAGAAAAAGGAGTTCAAAGTAGGGAATAAAGCACAGAAATTCGTATGCAGCACTAAATTTTTAGCAGAATGTTAGGAATTTCAATAAAACATAATGTTGATATTTAAAAAGTCTTATCATTTCCTGTAACACCTGTGCCATTATCATTATGTTATCTCGATGGATCTATATGTAAAACAGACAGATCTGCTTTTACAAGATTCTTTGAGAAGCAAATCGATAGTCTGCTGATGTTTTTTTACTACACACATTCTACTACAAGACATCTCGGTTATATTTGGTAAAATTTCAAACACAATTTTGTCAATAATTACTAAATATGAATGATACAAAAAGAATTGATTTAGTGTTTGATCAATATTTATCCCTATCAATGAAAAACTATGCACGATGAATCAGACATGAAACTCAAGGAATGGGATATGATTTGTGTGGGCCCGCACAAAAAAGACCCTCCGATTTCATTAAAGATCTTCGTAACATTAATTTTAAAGCAGCTCTCGTAAATTGTTTGATAACAGATTGGACAAATGTTAGCATGATCCCCTTCATTGACAAAAAGATCATTAATCTAGTTTTTAAAAAGTGTGGCACATTTAAAACCGACCGTGACAAGGTAATCAGAACTGAAAAAAAAGAACTGACTTGCGAAAATCACGAAGAAGCCGATACTAAAATAGTTTTTCATGCTTGTAGCATCGAATACAGCGATAACGTTATTATAAGATGCTCTGATGCAGATGTCTCAATAATACTGCTTGGTAATATGAACAACTGAAAATTTGCATGGATATTGGTGTGAGCAACAATCAACGATATGTTGATACATATTTCAAAACTACGTGAACAAACCGTATGTGCTGTGATTGAAGAGGCTTCATTCATCCCAAATACTTATCATTCCCCTGGTAAACATTTTAAAATTCAAATTGTTTCGAAAAAAATAATAATGCAATATAACAATTTGTTGTTTTCTCTCCCTCCTCATACGAATCCAATCGAATTGTTGGCTTATGAAAAAGAGAGGAGATAATAGAAAGAACCTGAATAAAACAACAACAATTACTTGTGTGTACTTAGAAAAATGCTAATCGGTTCAGTATAGTTTGATAGAACGAAAAAACCTGTAATTGGCTTACAACTTTCATGTGGGTGCGGTGGCGTAGTGCGTAGTGCACTAGCTCCTCACACGCTAGGTCGCTTGTTCAAGCCCAGCTCGGGCAAAAGTTCTTCAAAAAATTAAATTGAACATAAAGCGATTAAGCACCACTAAAGGAGTCTGATGATCGGGTTGGCCCCCGTGAAATAGCTATAACTCCAGCCTATGAACTTGGTGGTAGCACACACAAGTTGTTGTTGTTTCATTCTAAATTTTCAATTGTAAATCCGGCAAGCAGCTGCCTTAAACTGCAAGTATAAAAATTTCATACAAAACCCCTCAGAATTATTTGTATTATTAGCTGAGTTTATGCGTTTAATTTTCGCTCAGACCGTTGAAAGATGCAAAAAAACTCAGATTTGTTTCAATTTTTAGAGTTTATCGACTTAATTTTGTCGATGCGAGAGTTGCAGGAACATTGAAAACGAGAGTTACAGAATGTAAACATGGAACATTGAAAACATTTTTATATACTCATCTCTTTTTTCCATTCCTATTTTATTTGTGTGTACTCGTTGTTTATTTTCTTTTCATTACTCACGACATTTCCAAAATGTTAAAAAATAAGTGATTTAAGTAGACACTAAATAAAAAGACCGTCAACTTGTTACTTCTGTCGCCAATTTTCATTGCATAAGATTTGTGAATAGGTGATAAGCTATTCTTACTGCTTTCCTCTAAGGTAGTGTGTTGCTTTTAAAGGCTTAACTACATAAGCCGAAAGGTACTTTTGTACAAAAGTAAAAATATTTGTATTCTCGCTAGTTCAGTAGTTTTGTGAAAAGAATATACAAATTTGTTCTTCAACCAAAATTTAAGTCTTATGCATCATTTTTTTAAGTTTTCCAGTTCTAACTATTTATATCTTATCTTTCAGTTATATAGCGACAAGGAAAAATCTGTCAGGGAAAGTTCTAACTAAAGTTTTTCTGAAAGTGCATTGTGGCTTATTCATAGATGTTTGCTAAACTTTTTAGGCTATTCATAAATAAATGCAAATCAAAGTTAAGGGCTAAACCTGAATAACTATAAACATAGAAAATGCTCTGTTCAAGTAATTATTATCACAGCCAAATTGTATAATTGATTTTTATGGTGTATAAAAAAGTTGAAAAAGTAATTCATGACAAATAAATGTTACGTTAACACTAAGTTCCAGAAAATATCGATTGATACCGCAATTGCAGAAGATATGGATATTTTATATAAATATTCCCGGTAAACTATAGAACTTTATTATTTTCGCCTTTTATAATTCAATGTAAAATAATTCAATGCAGTATATTTTAGATAATACAGTAGTTAAGTTAATAGTTAAGGTATTACTATTGAAATAAACATAACATTCATTTATAAAAAACATGTACTCGTTCATATATACAAGTAAAGTCTAATCTAAAAAGCCTTAACCTTGTTAAACACTTTCTGCACACATCCTTTCTTGTTTTGGTTGTTACTGCCATCTATCTGTAACTTAGAGAAAAAGAAGGGAAAAACAAATTCACCACGAACTACCGGTATAACTTCTTCCGTTATTTATTGACAAACAAAAATGTTTTGCTAGAATTAATTTGAATTATAGGAGTATTTTTGTAGATATAAAAACGACAAGATGTTAGCAAAATTAAAAAAAAAATTCATGAGAATTACAAATATTATAATGAGACTTTAAAAAACATAGCCTTCTTGGCTATCAATAAACAAAAATGAAAAAAAAGGGTTCGAATCCTATGTTGTGCATAAGAAGTTTTTCAAATAAAATTGGATTAAAAGCTCAGCACTACTAAAAAAAAGGAGACTGATGAGTGCAAAAGAGGCAAAGCACGAAATAGCTATATCTCCAGCCAAAAACAATGAGTGGTAGCACCTTTAAGTTGTTGTTGTTGTTCAAAAACATTCAATGAAATTAAAATGAACGGTCAAGTCTAACAAGCTGACATTCTAGTACGAATAGTACAATAAAAATAATAACAATAAAAATGAAAAATGTCGCATTTCCCGGAAATGATGTTTTTTTGTGTACTCTATGAAAATTAAACAAACCATTTTGTGCTTTTAATAAATTTAGAGAGACACTTTGTGTCAATCGTTGCCAGTTCACTGGTATTGTCGAAGAAGGGATTACCGAGAAAGTTATTCCTTCTAATGGAGAGTGCTGGACATGTACATAGAAGGTGTTGGACTGTTTCCTCTTCCTCCTCGTCCATGCAGCTTCTACAGAAGTCATTTGTGTAGACCCCTAGCCTCAGAGCATGTCTTGAGAGTTGTAAGTCACTAGGCCCTGGTTCTCTACGGACTGTTGCGCCACCTAATTAATTAATTTGGCCATATTTGCTTGGTTGCTAGGCAGGTGGTACTCTGTGACCATCTAGCATTTGTTGCTTCTAGAGCATACTGCTTGAGAAGATATTTGCATGTAGCAAGTGGTGTTCCTATGTTATGTTTTTGTCTATCATTAGGCAGAAGTGTTCCGTTTTTGGCGAGCTCATCGGCTTTACAATTTCCCGGAATGTCTCTGTGGCCCGGCACCCAAATGAGGTGAATATTAAACTGTTCTGTCATCTCATTCAGAGATGATCGATAATCGTGGACTACTTGTGAGTTTGTGGAGACAGACGCGAGAGATTTAAGAGCGGCCTGGTTGTCCGAGAAGATTCGTATATCCTTGCAAGATATAACGTTTTCTTTGAGCCAGGATAGTGCCTCTTTCATCGCCATTACTTCTGCCTGGAATACACTACATTGATTGGGAAGTCTGTATGATAGACTGAGATTCAGTTGTTCCGAATAGATACCACTGTTAAATCTCTTAGTAGATTCTTGACCAAACAAAGCTCTTATGGCGCAACGTCGCAATTACCTTACTCAAAATCCTAGTAAGGTAGTAATAAAAGGCCGTGTTGTCTTTATGAGGCATCAAACAAGAATGATTTATTATAAAAATGCTTAAAACTAACTTACATGGTAAAGAAATATAAGAATATAACAAACAAAAGAGAATAGAAGAAATGCAAGCCGTTAGGCTTAACATCAGAGCAAATTCGTTTAACTATGTACAAGATGAGCAGTTAATGCGTGCGAGTGTTAAATGATTATATGTATGTTACAATGTGTATTATGTAAGTATGTATGTTTTTAAGAATAACAATAGGGTAAATTATGATTAGATGCTGCCTTGAGCGAAAATAAAAGTAATTCATAAAAAAAAATAAATAAAATTAAATAAATTGATAAATGTGGTTCAGGTTAAGACTGAACATGCCGGCCACCTTGAAGTATTGTTATCTATATCTTCAACTGTGTTTACATCGGAAGTGGGTAGAGTTTATTGGCTGTTCGTTTATAGATGCCAAGTTTGGTTTTGACTTCAGCCACACGTACGATGCCATCAGAGCCAGGGAAAGTCTTGAGGATTCGTCCCATAAGCCATTTGTATGGGGGTAAGTTGTCGTCATGTATGAGAACGATTGTGCCTGCTTTGAGAATTTCAGATTTTTTGTACCACCTGGTACGTTCCTGTAGGCTAAGGAGGTAGTCTCGAGACCAGCGTTTCCAAAATTGTTGCTGAATTTGTTGTAATCGTCTAAACCTGGTGAGCCTCGAGATACTAGCATCTAGTAAGCAGGGTTCTGGTATGGATGTCAACGGACGTCCTATGAGAAAGTGGCCTGGAGTGAGTGGTTCCAGGTCATTCGGTGATGATGAGAGCGGTGTAATTGGACGCGAGTTCAAAATTGCTTCGATTTGAGCGGTGAGAGTGTTTAGTTCTTCATAGTTAAGAATCGCATTTGCTGCTACTCGAATGAGATGGTACTTCGCAGACTTGACGGCAGCCTCCCAGAGACCGCCGAAATGAGGTGACCTTGGAGGAAAAAAACGCCACTCGATTCGGTCCACTCGACAGATTTCCTTAATCTGTATCAGGCTTTCACTAGCGAATAATCTCGCTAGTTCTTTGAGCTCGTTTCGGGCGCTGACAAAGTTGGTTGCGTTGTCGCAGAATATTGTACGACAGAGGCCGCGCCGGGCGATAAATCGTCGGAGTGCTGCGATGAACGAGGCTGTAGTTAGATCTCCGACTGCTTCTAAGTGGACTGCTGTAGTGGTGAAGCAGACGAAGACAGCGATGTATCCTTTAATGATTGTTCGAGCCCTTGGCTGGTAGCGTAGTTTAAAGGGGCCACAAAAGTCAACGCCAGTGGTCAGAAATGGACCTTCTGGTGATACCCGTTCTGGTGGAAGATTGCCCATAAACTGCTCTACTGATTTTGGTTTGACACGGAAACAGCGTTGGCATTTATTGAATTCTCGACGAGCCATGTTTAGTCCATCTAGAGGCCAGTACCTTTGACGAATTATACCGAGAAGTGCCTGTGGAGCTGCATGAAGCGACTTTAAATGATAAAAAGAAAAAATTAGATCAGTTAATAAATTTCTTTTAGGTAAAATTATTTGATGCTTAGAATCATAATTAATAGGAGCGTTTTCCAGTCGTCCTTGGACCCTGAGCAAGCCATCTCTGTCTATAAATGGGCAAAGATTTCGAAGACGACTAGTTTGTTCAACTTGTTCAGAATTTTGAAGGCGATTGAAATCATTTTTGAATTCAAGAAGCTGCATATTTATGATTAAGCCGTTGTGGGCGAGATTACTTTCCTCCACAGTGGGAAGAGTTGAAAGCACCGCAGTAGTTTGAATTTTTCGTGCTTTATTGTAGAAACGATATACGTAAGCGAATATTCTCTCAAGTTTTGGGAGTGAATCGTTGTATTTTACGTTTTGCATTATGCTGTAGTATTGCGGATGTGCTGCGATGAGCGCCTTGTTGGATGATTTTCTTTCCGGGATTTCTTCAAAAGAGCTGATTGTTACTGTTTCTCGCCAGCTCTCATGCATTGAAATTAAGAAGCTTGGTCCTGGGACCAGAGAGATGATGATTGTAAGGTATCAGCTGTACAACCTCTTGAGATCAGATCTGCCGGATTCATTTTTCCAGAAACATGTCTACATTGCTCTGCTTGTGAGAGTTTTTGAATTCTGGCTACTCTATTGGCGACGAACGTGATTTGGAGCATATGAGCTGGCAGTTTACTTCGCCTGAACGACTTAGTGAACGTAAATAGCAACACGTTCCATATGCGGCTTCGCTGCTGTCCGAGAATGCATGTAGTTGGATGACAACATATTCTGATTGACCAAGAAGATGCCGAGGGCAGGACAAGAATTTGACTTCATTTAGCTGCTGAATGTAGCGATCCCATTGAAGGCTAAGCTCCTCTGGTAGTGGTGAGTCCCATCCTAGTTTAGATTTCCAGAGCTGTTGCATGAACAACTTACCTTTTACGACGATTGGACCGATTAAGCCAAGAGGATCGAAATTCTTACCTAGATCAGAGAGCACTGTCCTTTTGGAAGTCTGATTGTGAAATTCTGGTACATAATTGAATTTGAAAAGATCTTCCTGGGGTTGCCAGATCAATCCCAAAGTTTTGACTGTCTCGGAATTATTTATGATCACACAGGGCTCTCTATGTTCTTCTGGAGTGTCATCTAAAAGTCGGTCGTTATTAGCACAGAATTTTCTGAGTTCAAACTGCCCTTTTGCTAAGATTGAGATGATATCTTTCTTAAGTTGATTAGCTTCTGAGAGGTCATTAGCTCCTGTCATGAAATTGTCTACATAGACTCCATTTAAAACCGCATGGGCTGCTTTAGGAAATTGAGCCTCTTCTTCCTCTGCTAATTGAACGATACATCTGGTGGCTAAGAAGGGAGCAGATGATGTGCCATATGTCACTGTATTCAGGAAGTAGTATTTTAGTATTTCGTTCGGCTCATTGCGCCAAACTATCATTTGATATTTTCGATCGTCTTCGTGAATGAGAATTTGTCGAAACATCTGATGAATATCTGCCATGAATACGTAAGCAAATGTGCGAAAATTGATTAAGACTGTAAATAAGTCGGGCTGTACGGTTGGTCCAACCATAAGCAGGTCATTTAGAGAGAGATTTGTTGAAGTCTTTGCCGAACCGTCAAAAACTACTCGGAGTTTTGTGGATGAGCTATCCGGTTTGACAACGCAGTGGTGTGGTAAAAAATAGTTTGAGGTTGGTATAGTTTTAATTTCTTGCATGTGGTGAAGATCTATGTACTCGTTAACAAATGCTCTGTAAGGCTGTTGCAGTTCCGGTTTGGAGATGAGCTTGGTTTCAAGCGTTTTGAATCTTTTAGAAGCTGTGTTCAGTGAGTTTCCGAGTTTTGACGGGTTTCGTCGAAATGGAAGACGGACAATGAAGCGACCAGAGCTTGTTCGTGAGAAGGACTGCTTAAAGTGTTTCTCACATTCTTCTTCCTCTTGGGAGAGGGTCTTAGACGGAGCCTTGTAGTCTTCTAGGTCCCAAAATTTGTGAAGTGTCCTTTCTAGAGAAGAGAGTGTGGGAAGTGCTGTGGTTGCAATGTTGCAGTGTGAAAGCGGCAGAGGTTTTGATTGCAGTTTGCCAGCGACTACCCATCCAAGTTCGGTACTCTGTAAGATAGGAAGGTCGATAGCAAGGCGATACTGTTCCTGTTTCAGGATAGTAAAGAGTAGCTCCGCTCCGATGAGGATGTCAATTTTGCTCGGACGATAAAAATGAGGATCGGCTAGATCAAGGCTTTTTAAGATATCCCATTCGTCGACATTGATGAAACTATCAGGATGGTTGCCAGTAATTTGTGGCAAGACGTGAAAGTCGATTGTTTTAGAAAATTTACTGAACCGTGAGTATATGGACGTAGTGATTTTGTGACGTATTGTCGAGGTGGAGTTTCCAATACCGCTGATGGGCAGATCAGTCCGTGAGCGCTCAAGACCAAGCTGTGAAGCGCAAGATTCAGTTATGAAATGTAGCTGCGAACCTGAGTCTAATAGGGCTCTGCATAAGAGAGGTTGACCGTATTTGTTGAGGGCCATGACAAGCGCAGTGGCTAGTATAATTTGAGAGCGAGTTTTGGTTTTCTGGTATTCTGATACCAATACTGATGTTCCGATAGTGGAGTTTGAGCTTGTTTGATCTTTTATTATGGGAATGGTCAAAACAGGTGTGGGCTTAGCTGTAGAAATTTTATCAAGCGAAGATTGTAGTCAAGGTTCCTTTGAAGGAGTTTCAGGTTGTGCAGATGATGCAGATGATGCGGATGATGCTTTTAAATGATCATGCAGCAATGTATGGTGTGGCTGCTTGCAAGTGCGACACTTATCTAAGCTGCAGGAATCAGTTAGATGGCCAGTTTTGAGGCAGTTAAGACAGAGTTTTAACCCATTTGCTGAATTGTAGCGTTGTTCGGGTGAAAGTTGTAGGAATTTTCGGCATCTATATATATTATGTTTCGTACCTGAACAATAACTACAGAGCTTATCGTGTACTGCAATGAGAGACGTTTGCGGTTGTTTATTGTCCTTTTTAGGTTTAATATTCTTCAGATTCGAAGTGTAGGCTGCAGGAGCGAGACATGATTTTTCGTCTAGATTGAAAGCTCGGTTTTCCAAAAACTTCTTGAACTCATCAAGGGTTGGAAATCTATCTTGGGAACGAATGTCATTCCATTTATCTAACGATAGGCTGTCTAATTTAGTGCACATCAGGTAGATCATGGGATCATCCCAATAGACTGTAGGCCTACCCAGTGATGTAAGTGCACTTAAGTGAACGTTAAGTTCATCCAAGAGCGTACGAAGTTCCGTTGCGGAGTTTCTTGAAACTTGTGAAAGATTAAAGATTCTTCTAAGATGCTCATGAGCTATGACTTGCTCCTTATTATATCGAGATACAAGTGTTTTTAGAGCTACCTCGTAATTGGATTCGTTAACCTCTAGAGCGCGAATGCTGCTAAGTGCCTTTTCACTAAGAGCTGATCGTAGGAAATGAAATCGAGTGATGTTGTTCAAGGCCGGATTGTTATGGATTAAAGTAACGAAAGTTTGGTAAAACGACGTCCAATTGACGTAATCTCCCGAGAATTTAGGTAGAGGTATCTCTGGCAGGCGGATTGGTGTGCCTCCAATTGTAGTTTCTAGTGCCGTACGATTCGTAGGTTCTGAATCCGATGGATGCCTGGCATCGCTTATTAAATTTAGTAGTGCTGGACGAATTTCAAAATAAGTCTCTTCGAAATCACCTCTGATTGGAAGAGTAGCTTCGTTCTCGTCAAGCTCTTCAATTTTTAGTTGGATTGCTTCGAAATTAGTTCTCGTCGATTCGAGAGATTCTAATCTAGTCTCGAGTTCAGCGGTAAGTGCTGCAGAAGCGCGTTTTAAGAATTCTTTCGTTCTACCTAGCTGGCCGATGATTACTTGGCGTTTTACTCTAAGCTTCTCTAACTTTACTTCAGCCATTTTGAGATAATCACTTCACTTTTAAATAATAAAAAAATGGATACTCACGAAGTTCTTAGGGATGGACACATGGAAGTTCTTACCGAATACCGTTTTAGGGGTGGTATAGTCTAAGCGATCTGGGATAGATCTAAAATTGTCTAGAATGGTAGTATGTCCAGTATTGTTACTGTTCCATTGAGAGGTGGCTCTAAGCCTCACACATGAGTTGGCTGCCACCATTTTGGAGAAGATGTCAAGAGGTGTTAGGTTTAAAATCACATCCAGGGCTGCGGTTGGTGTTGAGCGAAGTGCTCCTGTGATGCACATACCTGCTGACCGCTGGACTTTGATGAACTTATTTAGATTTACCATCTTGTCCAGTGCGGTCCACCATACGACAACTCCATAAATGAGTATCGGTCTAATTACCGAAGTGTAAAGCCAGTGGGTTATTTTTGGGGAGAAGCCCCATTTTGATCCTATTGCCTTTTTACAAGTAAAAAGCGCTACAGTAGCCTTTTTTACTCTTTCATCAATATTTGCCTTCCAATTTAGTTTTTTGTCTAAAATGAGGCCTAAATATTTAGCTTGGTCGGAAAACCTTAATGGTATTCCTTTAATCTTAGGTGGGCTGATCTGAGGAATTTTGTACCTTCTCGAAAAGAGTACTAGTTCTGTTTTATGTGGATTGACGTCCAAGCCACATTGCTTAGCCCATTTTGTTAGCCTATTCAAGGCATTTTGTAGGAGTTCCGAGAGAACTTGGGAGTGTTTTCCAGATACAGATATTGCAACGTCGTCAGCATAGGCAATCACCCTGAAACCCTCTGCTTCCAATGATGTTAGAAGGTCGTTTACTACCATGTTCCATAAGAGAGGCGATAGGACCCCACCTTGGGGGGTACCTCGATTCACCGATCTGGTGGTAGTAAAGCTTCTCATGCTAGAAGTTATTGTCCTGCTTTTGAGCATGAGACTAATAAGATCTATGAGTGGTTTCTCTAATTGCAGCTTTTCCATTGCTGTCGTGATCGCCTGGTAACTGACGTTGTTGAAAGCTCCTTCAATATCTAGGAAAGCTACTAGGTTATATTCTTTGTATTCGAGGGAATATTCGATACTACGTACCAGCGAATGAAGTGCTGTTTCTACTGATTTTCCCTTAGAGTAACCACGTTGAGCTGTGGAAATGAGACATGGTTTTAAGTTATGTCTGATGTAAATTTCAATCAATCTTTCCAAGGTTTTAAGAAGGAAGGATGATAGGCTGATTGGTCGTAGATCTTTAGGGTTAACGTGGGAGGGTTTCCCTGCTTTAGGAATGAAGACTACTTTTGCCATTCTCCAGGCTTTGGGAATATATCTCAGCCTTAAACAGCTTGTCAGAATGATTTCCAATGGTGGAATGATCATGTCTGAGCATTTTTGTAGTTCGGCCGGAATGATTCCGTCTGGTCCTGGAGATTTATATGGATCAAAGCTATCTATGGCCCATTGCAGTTTTTCCCGCGTTATTAGATCAACTAAATCGCTTGTAGAAGCTTGAGACTCTGATGTTAAGTCGTTAAGTATGTTAGAGCTACCTGGAAAGTGGGTGTCTAATAATAGATTAAGAGATTCTTCATCTGTGATAGTCCATGTGCTTGCTTCTGTCTTTAAAGCACTGGGTATTGTTGGACTTTTTGAGAGAATTTTCCTGAGTCTTGAGGCTTCTGAAGTATTTTCTATTTTGCCATAGAAGTTTCTCCAAGAAGATCTCTTACTCTTCCTTAATTCTTTTTTATATTGCTTTAGAGCTTGTTTGTATAAGTCCCAGTCAGAAGGAGATCTAGTGTAGTTAGATCTATTGAAGAGTTTGCGACAACTCTTTCTGAATGGTTCTAGTTCTTTACGCCACCAATGAGGTTTCTTTTTACCCTTTAAAATGGTTACAGGGCATGAAATTCTCATTGATTCATTGAAGGCTTCAGTGAGATGATTCACAGAAAGGTCTAGTTCATCTTTACTGGAGGAGCTTTTAAGGAGGTTGTAATCAAGTGATTGTGCTAGTACCTCCCTATATCGTTCCCAGTTTGTATTACGGTGATTGCGAAAACCCGTAGATATGTTTGCCACATCTCTGAGCTCAAACTGAATGTATTTGTGGTCAGAGAAGGAATTCTCTTTTGAGACATGCCAGTTTGAAATCAGATTGTGGATCGAGTCAGAGGTAAGTGTAATATCAAGTACCTCTTTCCTATTCTTGGTTACAAAAGTGGGTTCATTACCAATATTACTTATGAGTAGGTTAGTGCTTAGTAAGTAATCAAATAAGGACTCACCTCTCTCATTTATGTCAGAGCTACCCCATACCGTGTGATGGGCGTTAGCGTCCGAACCAATCAGGAGACCAACTTTTCTCGATTGCGCGTCCGCAATTGCCTTCCTCAAGGTGTCACCTGGAATTGGGCTGTCGTGGCCAAGATAGGAGGATATGAGCCAGTAGGTGGCTTTATCCGTTGTTAAGACAGCGGTGGTTGTGTCCTTGTCGCTGTAATTGGGGAGTAAAAATACATTTAAGTCATTTTTTACTAACATACATGACCTTGGTTCACCTTTCTCCGATGCATACAGTAGCTTATAACCAGGAGTCCTGAGGCCTATGATGATGGAATTTGCGACCCACGGCTTCTGTATCAAGACGATGTCATCCTTGTTTGTGTGCAGTCGGAATATAAGGTTATTTGTGGCCATGATGGCGTGATGGAGATTAATCTGTACTAATCGCAGCATTGCTACTATTAGTCAGATTAACCTCCACCACTGTTTTATCGGCGTTTTCATCGTCTGAGGAGGAGTGAAGTAGGTCTTCCTCACTCAGAGTGATGCCTACGGTGGCGTCTTCAGTCTCCATGTCGGAGTTACTGTCCACTGTAGGTTTAGCCTCCACGTCGGATGGCTTGTTTGGGGGTGTGGAGGTCGATGGTTCCACTTGTGGTATTTCATCGACTTCCATTATTGGGGGTAGCGAAGCGTTTCCTTCCGCTGAAGGGGCTTCTGTGGGGGGCGTGTTGAGCGTATCTTCGTCTTTTTTATAGATGCGCAGCACGATTTCGTCGAAACCATACCTAATCACGCCTTTGGTCGTGTCCAGTGGAGCCAGTGATTCCCTATTGATCAGCACGAGAGCTGACCTATAGTGACCCACTGTCTCCTTCTCAACCTTTGGGACTTTCCAGTCGTGCGTAGGCAGGTTTGGATTGCTGGTTTTGATCAATTTCATTATCATCTCTGGGCAGTTGTGTAGAGCCGGGACCATTATACGTGCTCTTGGCCGACAAGGAATATTCTCCCTTGCAACAACCTCGAGCTTGGCACCCGGCCAGACCTCTGGCAAGCCATTGACAGCAGCCCTGTATAGATCGAAAGATCTCTGATCACCACAGGCGATGAGTTTGATACGATTTTGGTACCATCCTGCATCGGCTGTGTCTGGGAGAGGTCCCGGATTCTCCTCGATGACAGATAAAAATCTGAAACTGAGGTGAGCCTTGACGTCTGCCCATTGATCATGAGAGATGTTACCATCCACATGACCCTGTCAATGACCGCTGCTATGATCTTACCTTTTAGCGCGTCGCTAAAGGAAAGATCCTTATTGAAGGCTGTTGTGCTGTTCGCATGCACCTTCTGCCTTTTTGGTTCAGGCTTGTCGCCCTCTAAAGACCTATCACGCTTTGACGTTGAGTCGCTGCAGGTCGGTTTGGGGTTATTGCTAAGAAAGCCACTAGCCCACTCGAGTTTTCGCCTTTGCTCCGGGGTTCTTTCCGCCGGGGTTCTTTCCGACTGCGGCTAGAATCCTCTCAGCATTACGTTGGTCTCGTTTGGCCAGTGACTTCTTGGACTTCTTGCTGGCCGGCCCAGAGCTATGTCCGTGTGACACAGGTGTGGGTCCACCATCAGAATTCGTCGCTACCGATACCAATCGGGGAGTGCCCTCACCTTTTGAGGAAATTTGGTTCTCTCATTTAGTTGTTTCTCTCTGATTTGAAGTTCCCTTTAATGAAGCTCGGTTCTTCAAAACTTTTATTTCATGTTCTGAATACGAGCTTTTTTCGAAGCCCTCCGAAACTAGAGCTTCGCTTGTTTCCTAAATTGAGTAATGTAACATTTTAATTTTGTCCAATTGCTCTAGGCATTGTGTGAGACTTCTTTTTCATCCCTTCATCTGGGATGAGGGGGTGAGGTTGCATGTTGGTAGCCCTCAGTTCTTGTAGTTTCGCTGTGTTCTATATCAGCTACAGAATTCATGGGTAGCTTTGAGCAGTTTTCTGTTATTTTTTTATTTTAATAAAGTAGTTCGAGGTGAAGTATCCGTGAAAGGTGTTTAGGTCTGATGAACGAATTTCCTCGTCTTTAACTACAAAGTTCTTCGATATTGCCTCGATTTGGTTTTCTTGTTGTTTTTTGCGTCAACAAACATTTGTTAAAATTTTGGATTATTTTGTTTCATACTGCAAACCGTTTCTCGGCTTTCTTATTGTCCATTGTGAGACTTAAGTTTGTTGCGGACGCCTGAAAATTTCTGAAAACGAAATGAAAATAAACAGAATATGAAATAAAAATAATAATCGAAAAAAAGGGAAAAGTAAATATAAACTTACCAGTGGAAAGCGCCATCGTGTTTTGATGAGAAAGAGAATGTTGTCGTTGGCTGACAGTTCTCCAAACTCTACACGGAGGGAAAGCAATAGGTCGGTTCTCAAAAGTGAGTTCAGTTTTGTGTTCTATCTCTGAAGTTGGGGGAAGAGTTAAGTTGCGTGTGAATGGAACTTTGTTTTATCTCCATGTTTAGTTTTCGTTGTCATTGCTGTGTTTGGGTGATTTTAATTTAGGTGTTTAGTTAGGTGATTTTTATTTATAGGTTGTGTTGTTACTTTGCAATTATGTGTATGGATTGTTGTAATGTTCTGGTCGCATGTGGTTCTGTTCTACATGTCTCCCCATGGTAAACTGTGGAACACAGCCTTGGTTCTTGGGGATAATAATACCCCTATTTTCTTGAAGGTGTACTAACACAGGTATGGCCTCCCACTATTTTGGTTTGATGATGTGGGTGTAGGCACACACTATGTGGATATGGGGATCGGATGACTTTCCTGTTAGAGATACTTCGTCCGGGTATACTTTTGCCGGTGTGGGGCGTAATTCTAGCACACCCTCATTTAGCCAACTTCCACAGAGAGGCGTATAAAGAAAGTGAAAGTGTATATTCAAATTCTGTTTTTATCTGTTCTGTATCTGTTTTTACTGACCTAGGTGTAGTCTTAGACTCGAAACTTACATTTACTGAGCATGTTAGCTTTGTTGTTAAAAAAGCAAATAAAGTCCTTGGCTTCATTAAGAGATTTAGTCGCGACTTCCGTGATCCTTATGTTCTAAAGATACTTTTTGTCTCATTTGTGAGACCAGTTCTGGAATATGCCTGTGTAGTATGGGCACCTTATTATTCTACACACGAAATGAGGATTGAAGCGATTCAGAGGAGATTTTTGCGTTTTTGTCTCCGTTCTCTTCCCTACGAAAATTCTCTGCCCCCTTATTCTCAAAGGCTCACTTTAATTAATCTTCCTTCCTTGACAAACCATAGAAAATATTTACAATTTTGTTTTGCTGCAGCAATAATAAATGGAACAGTATCATCACCATCGGTTCTTAATCGTTTCAACTTTAGTTTTAGTCGATCGAGTATACGGCTCCAAAAACCAGTAAATATAATTTTTAGTAGGTCGAACTATGGTGCTCATAGCCCACTTAATCAATTGATAGAAATATTCAATAAATTGTATTTTCTAATAACATCACCTAATGACAATTTTAAAAATTTCAAGTTTAAAACAATGTTTTATAATAGTTTAGATTAAAATTAGATGTTAAGTAGTTTTAAGCATTATTATTAAGCTTTTGTTCACGTTAGTATTTAACGAATTGAAATAAATAAATTCAAATTCAAGTTCTGGTATTTTTCTTAAATTTAAATAGTTTTAAATAAAAATGAAAAATTAATTCGTTATAGGAAAGAAAGTGTGCAGTGGAAAACTAGATTAATTTAAACTCTAGTCAACAATTCTGGAAGAAAAAAAAACAAAAGGAAAAGGAAAAAAAAAGAAGTAAACAACAAGTTAAGGTGGTGAGTTTAGTGAATTGTAAAAGTAAAGTCTAGAAACTCATTTATTTTATTTTAGTTTTTTTTGTATGCCAATTTAATTCTCGGCGGCCCGAATTGATTGCAGAAAGCTGGGCCGCCGCCGCCAGAAAAAAAAAGATAATAAGATATTATTTAAAAGAAATATAAAGAAATTTAAAAGAAAAATTTGAAATTGAAAAAAATTTAAAGTAAGGGAAATAAAAGTTAAATTGAAACTAAATGAAATTTAAAAATTGGAGAGGAAAGTAAAAATAAAACCAAATTGAAGGAAGGAAAAAGGAATTTAAAAATTAAAGAACCAAAGAAAAAGGAATTTAAAAGAAAGAAAATTTAAACATACCCAAAAGAAAAACAAGCTAAAAAAAATTCCTGGAGTTCAACTTAGAAAGGGATTCCTAAAGCTGAAATAGCGACCCCTAAATCTCCTATATATATATATCGGTGAATCTTTTTGTGTTTTGTGATTGTCTTATTTACTATTTAATTAAGTTTTTTTGCTACATTTAAAATAATTTGGCGGATATCTATATATTTGTGCCGGTAAAAAAAATAGTCACGGCGTGGAAGTTGTTTTTTGTTCTCAATTTGTTTAATTTTTTTTTTGGTTTGTTTCTTGATTATTCGATTTATAAATATCTTTTGTGAGGTACCGAAAATCGATGAACGGTTGTATCGCGTCCCGTCACAGGGTTTGTTCCCGTCGGCAGATACCTCCACAGAGCTCTATAGGGGTAGGAAGCTAGGGCATCGTCGATAATTGTTTCGAGAAAAAAAAAGGATTCCACAAAGGGTGTTATAATCAATATTCGAACACGACTTTCTGTACCGATTTCTTTTTTTCTTTCATTTTTTTTGTTAAGCATTTTTCTTTGTTATGTTGTTTTAATTTTTAGTAAGGTTGGTAATCAATAATTGTAATCATGACTTAATTATGTGAATAAACTTCCGCCAAAACGCCTACTAAAAGGACGAAAATAGTTTGTTTGTTTTTGTTGTTTCGCGCCAGCGAAGCAATGATGTTTTGAGTTTCTTTTCAGGGGTGTCGAGGGTAGCGGAGTGGACATGTAAGAAGACCTGAACCCGATCATCGACCAACAATTTGGGGGTGTCCAACACTGGCCGCGGACATCTAAAGGTAGGGTGGGTAATGGCCTCACTGCAACAACATCCGCAGTGCCCTTATGTGCCATAGTCCGTCCGTTTATGTTTCCTTCCCTTTCCTCTTTCCTTGGCCTGATCTGTGTTTTTGTCTGCAGGCGAGGTTGAGTTTCGGGGGCAAGATCCCCCCCCCCCGTCCGACGAGCTGACGCCGTGCAACGCAAGCAGGCCGCGTCCCCCAGAGCTTGACATTCCAACCTACCCTTTCCAAACTCTTCCTATGACTTCTCCTTACCTCATCCTTATCCTACCCTTCCACTTCACCCACCTCCTAACCTCCTCTTGCCTCGCAACAAGTTGTTTTTTGATGAATGGTTTGTTTTTGATGCTGTGACCTTGAAAGTCGGGGTCAAGAAAAAGTCGTTTTCTTATTGTCCGATACTATTTCAAAAACGAAACGTTTGTTTCTGAAACTACCACTTGAACTCGTTATGTATAGGTTGTTGTAGATAAAACGTATGATGATAAACGAATTATTTTATTCCAGACAATTTTTTTTGTTTTTGTATGCTTAAAACTAAACAATAAAAAATGATGACACATAAATTAAATTGCTTTCACATTTTACATTTAAAACAACTATTATCTAAGTAAGACATATACATAAATTGCTTGCAAGTAAATTGGAATAAAAGTACAAAAAAGAGGCTGGGATGCGACTGTAAACTTCCCATCCTGTCTGTCGATTTGTCTTGCTTAAAAGTTTGAAGGTTTTCGTCTTTTGTTAAAAAAGTTCTCAGTTGAATTATTCTTAAAAATTTAAAAACTACCAATAATATTTTGCATACCTATAATGAAATACCTAGTTTGATTTCAAAATCTATTTTTGTTAACGAGATTTTCAGTCGAAAACCAATTTTGGCACGAGTACGATAACTTTGGCGCCAGGATATAATAACGGTTTTTGGTAGAGGGTCTTAATACAAGCATTTTTTACTATGGGAGGGGGGGTCTATCTCCCCCCGTTTAGGCGGGAGGGGCAATTTAAAAAAAGGTTATTATTTAAAATGGAAAAAAATAATTAAAAAATAACGGTGGTACTTACAATTAAGTTGTATACATTTTTTTAAAGCCAACATTCTGTTCTATTAGCCAGTTTTTAAATCAAGTCAAAACTATGCGTAGTTTTTGAAAAATTTAATTTTAAACTCAAAATTTGAGTAAAAAAAGTTAAAAAAAGGTTTAAAGTGTAACTTTTTCAATACATCAAGATTATCTACCATTGTTTTTATTTCAGAATTTATTGCTCTTATTTGTTTTTGATCAAAAACTGAAAACTAGAGTTTTATGTCTTTTAGTTTTTGAGAAAATTGAAAATAAAAATTTAATTTTAAACTCAAAATTTGAGTAAAAAAAGTTAAAAAAAGGTTTAAAGTGTAACTTTTTCAATACTTCAAGATTATCTACCATTGTTTTTATTTCAAAAACTGAAAACTAAATGATTTTATGTCTTTTAGTTTTTGAAAAAATTGAAAATAAAAATTTAATTTTAAACTCAAAATTTGAGTAAAAAAAGGTTTAAAGTGTAACTTTTTCAATACTTCAAGATTATCTACCATTGTTTTTATTTCAGAATTTATTGCTCTTATTTGTTTTTGATCAAAAACTGAAAACTAGATGATTTTATGTCTTTTAGTTTTTGAGAAAATTGAAAATAACCACAACTACTATTTTCATTTAATTCTTTTTTTTTTGCTTGAGTGGTCTTATTTTGATAGTAATAATGGTATTTGCGTATGCGTAATGCGTGTTTGGGTGTATGCAACAGTAAGGTGTGCGCGAGTTTGGGTGTATGCAACAGTGGCATCTGTAAGGGGGGGCATGCTGCCCCCCTGCAACCCCCTGCTTGGGCACACTATAGGATTTTGGGTGGGTGCAAGTTGGAGTGCGTGCAAGGTGGGGAGGGTGCAAGGTGCGGTGGGTGCTAGATGGGGTGCATGCAAAGTTTCTTTTGCATTTAAATAAGCTAGATTTAAGAAAAATTAATTTACCCTAGGTATTATCTTATCGATTATTACTATCAAAATAAGACTACGTTAATACTTAAGCAAGGAAAAAGTAATTTAATTAAAATATTTTGTTTTGGTAATTTTCAATTTTCTCAAGAACTAGAAGACATCAAGTCATCTAGTTTTCAGTTTTTGATCAAAAACAAATAAGAGCAATGAATTATAAAAAAAAAAATAGTAGATAATCTGAAAGTTTTGAAAAATTACACTTTAAACCTTTTTTTTAACTTTTTTTTACACAAATTTTGACTTTAAAACAATTTTGTTCAAAAACTATGCATAGTTTTGACTTGATTTAAAAACAAGCTAATAGACAAAAGTGTTGGCTTTAAAAAAAGGTATAGTACTTAATTATAAGTATTACCGTTATTTTTTAATTATTTTTTTCCATTTAATGTACATATTTTTTTAAACTGCCCCTACCGCCTAAACGGGGGGAGATAGACCCCCCCTCCCATAGTAAAAAATGCTTGTTCTTAACTGTTCTATACAAATCCGTCATTAAACTTTGTCGCCAAAGTTATCGTACTCTCCCCCCAATTTTTACCAATTTTAGTAGCATTTCTTTAAAAAAAATTATTTCTTTTGAAAAGATATTTGAGTCGAAAATTAAATTTTTGCCAACTTTTATTAATATTTTTTTTAGGTTTTTATTTTTTGTAAAAAAAATGTCAATTCGATTTTTCTTAAAATTTTACAGAATGTTGAAAATAATATTTTTTATGTTGAAACTTTCAAAATTTAATATTTAAATATTTCTTATAAGATAAAATTAGTTGGAAGCCATAAAGTTTTCGAAAAGATATTTAAGTCGAAATTCAATTTTAACCAACTTTAAGTAATGTTTTTTATAGGTTTTTATTTTTTATAAAACAAAACTGTCAATTCGATTTTTCTCAAAATTTTACCAGATTTTAAAAACATTATTCTTTGTTGCATAAAATTGTTTTGGAGATAAAATCGTTTTTTGTTCGTACATTTTTCGAGGTAAATAATATTGGAATTTTTTCCAAAAATATATTTGTTTGTTATCACGTTACAATATATAATATAAAATTTAATTCAAGTCTCTAGCGTTATTGGTTCGTGAGATATTTAGGGTTAACCAAAATGTTCAACTTTTTTTTAAACTGCTATGGTAAAAAAACGACCCCAGCAATTTTCTTGAGAGCCCTTTCTGCATCTTTCTGCCTTATTATCTGTATTTGTTTGAAGTCGATATTCTCTTCTTCACAGACATCTTTCTAAAAATCTTTTATTTCGACTCTAGGAACCTTGAAACGTCGAGAAATTTCAAAATTTTCAATCCGACAAATCGGACCCATTACAATAACTTCCTATGGGAAGTTAAAAATAAAATTATATTTACGATGGGCAGGTCATTGATATTTTTCCTTTCTAGTTGAGCAGAAATACTCTGTATCTTTTCGTTTGTCGCAGACTTTGAATTATGATAAAGTCAATGGAAAATATTGATCTCTATGACGATATATGACCAGAATTTTTATGGCTGGGCTAATGGTCAAAAGCGTGTTGTTTATTAATGGGGCTGATATTATCTGTAATAACTCAAATACTTCTTGTTTAACAAGCTTACACAAATAAGTGATTTTCTGCATTGCCTCCTTTCGTTTTTGATATTTTGTAGAATTGGAACAAAACTTCTTGTTCAAATGTAAGTTCCTGTGATAATGACAAGTGATTTCTTAAGTTTTTTATTTTAGCCTTAAGTTGGGCAGGTAAAAGTATTAGATTACATGTTGGCATAATGTAGATTTGTTAGTGTTCATCATTTGATGCATTGCAAGTGTAGTGAGGATTTGAAATACTCTTGCCTGGTCCGTTGCATTTCCAACTCTCGCAATGATCTCGTTTTTGTTTGCACCATATTCGTGCGAATTTGAACATGGAGCTGATCCTGCTTTATTATGTTGATGGTTGTATCGATAACAGAGGTCTGATTTTCCAACATTGATAATAGAATAGAATCCTCGTTATTTATATGGTTGATCGTTTTGGACAACTCTTCTGTAGTTGGAATCTAGTAGCCCAAATAAGGAGTAAGCTATGTTTCCGACAATATTTACTGCTGTTATAACACGCCGATATCTTGAAATAAAGTTGCAGTGATATCTTCGTAACAAGATATGATTTTTTAACATTGATAATAGAATAGAATCTTTGTTATTTATATGGTTGATTGTTTTCGACAATTCTTCTGCAGTCGGAATCTAGTAGCCTAAATAAGGAGTATGCTATGTTTCCTGCAAAATGTACTGCTGTTAAAACACGCCGATATCTTGAAATAAAGTTGCAGTGATATCTTCATATTCGTACGACTTTGATGATGGCTTCTCTAGCTTGGATCGTTTGTAGAATAATCTTGAGTTCGACTAGCTGCTTCTTGACGAAATTGGTTGCATTTTCACAAAACAGCGGTTATTGTTCTGTTACTACTTCCAAGTAAACTGCCTTAGTTGAGTTCTTGTGCATCTTATGTTATTATGAACTGAGTACCGGACTGTGATCGTGCCCTTTATTGAACAAAACTGTTGTCTTAAAACGTGCACTGGACAGCGGGGATTGCTGTCTACAGTGATTATGCTCGTCATGTTTGTCATGTCACGTTGTATAGAACTAGCATTGGACGTATTGCATCAAATGATGTCGATGCAGCCTCTTGACACCCTCTAACGCGGGCTTGGCTCGTGAAATGAAATGAAGAATACAACCGATGGTACGTTGCAGGAACTTAAAAGTATTTCGATGTTGTATATTATAGATGAAATTGCTTGAAGAATTATCTTTTAGTGCTATAGCAACATTATCTTTTCTCTTTCGTTCTCGATCAAGATGAGTGATAAAGTTCCATTAAACCAGATGTGACAGAAAATGAATTAGCGTCCAAAAATTGCTCGAGAGTAGCGGGATTTTCCTTTAATGGCACTTGACGTCATTGGGCTCTTCATGATTGTTCTTGTATTTCTGCTATTTGATTCGCCATAAAGATGATGTTGAGGTTATCAAGGTGCAGACAACTTGGGAGCCAGTCCAGAGATCCATACTGATGCTTCTGGAAGTCGTATGTCTTCTCTGACTCTACGGGTAAGTTCAGATCTCAGGACTCCAGCATATAGTTCTAGTTGGGAAGTGTCTGCGGTATTATAACGGTTATACGTGATTTCGTTCAATGTAGCCCATTCGACGTATCTACGACGTTGTGAATGCTCAGCTGGCTTTAGTTGTTGTAGGTGTAGGTGTAGATCCAAATGCAAAATACGCCATAATGTGCCATAAGACAATCCTAATTCCTGAGAACGACGAGGATTCGACACATTCGGGTCTTCGGCAGCACCCTTACAGCAGATATAATTTCAGAGGTACGAGTGAAACGATGATGCACGGCCTTACAATATCTGTAACCAATCCAGTCTCTTCAAATTTCTTAACAATTTTCCAAATTGCTTGCGTAGTTAGACGATTATGTTAACCATAATCTCCTCTTAAAGCACGATATGTGGCTATGGCAGAATCACCATTCTTGTAGTAGGGTTTAAGAATTTGTATGCGTTGTGCGATAGTTAAGCGATCCATTTTTGTAAATGTCAAAGTTTCAACTGAAAAAAGAGAGTTGGTTTAACAACTTAGTTTGATAGATGTCGAATTCCAGCCCTATACTTGAAACCGCAAAATTGATGACCCATTATATTTCAAATTTATTTTGTAGTAAACAAAATACAGTAAGTTTTACTTTTTCAATATGTAACATAAAAAAGAATAGTGGAATAGCTGCAGTGTTGCTGAAGAGTTCAATTATAATTTGGGATGAGTGCACAATGGTTAGCAAATATTCACTCGAAGCAATGCATAGAACTACGCAAGATTTAATGATAAACTTTTTGTTGGTGCTCCCTTACTTTTGTCTATTGATTTCTGCCAGACCTTACCAGTTATACCTCGCTCTACTTTCGCGGATGAGATTAATGCACGTTTAAAATAATCATTCTTATGGTTAAGTGTTGAAACACTTCGATCAACCATAAACATGCGCGTACGATTTTAAAATGATCCATCAGCACAAATATTTTCATTTTGAACGAGGTCAACAAAGTGTGATTAGAATTTCTAAAATTGTGTTGTGGTTTTCTTTTTTGCTTTATTAAATTATTTAACTAAAAAAAATAAACTGATCTTAAAACACAAACAAATATATTTTTATAATTGTTTTACATTTGTATCTATACATATATTTTTTTCAGAATATAAGTGATAAAACGTACGTCAATACAATAATAGTAGGATTTTCGGGCATAATTGGATATTTTGTAGCTGGAGGACTGATAAACGCTCTCGGGAACAAGTGGATATTGAGTAAGAACAAGTTTTATACTATAGCGAAAAAAAGTATTGTACTTTTTCTTAAACCAAGTGTGTCCGTTTCCATCTTGGACAGCCACTATAACCTAACCTAACCTAACCTTTTCTTAAACCAAGTTTCAAAATACAACACAGACTGCTTTTTTACTTGAGCCTCCTAACACGTATCCGTTCAATACTTTTCATTTTAAATATCTCTCTATACATTCTTTCTGATTGCAAGTTCATGCATTAGTGATGTCCTATTAAATCTATTTATTTGATACTTTATATAATATCACTCTGGTATAATCAGAGCTGCAGGTTTCGTGGGCAATACCAAAGGGATATAGCATATATGTGGGAAAATGTCTGATGAAATGAAAAGGCAGGTTGTTTCGCCTTAGTTTCTTAAGTTTTTTGAGCTTTAATTGTTTTGAAGAGTTTAGATTTCGATAAACTTTCTGTTATATTGTGAATATTGGGGGAGGACCATTCAAGTGCGCCAGACTGCATATTAAATAACAGGCAACTAACAAACTTTAAAAGGTATTTTCATCATTTTTATTTTGTTCTTAATACAATAAATTATCAAAAAGGTAACGGATTTTGGTGTTTGAAATTTTCCAATATCATTGAACGTTTTCGGAGCCTACAATTCTAAAATACCTCTGATGCAGCGATTTTCAGCTTCATCTTTGTTTTTATTGTTTTCATATTTTTGTGTTGAAAAAATGTTATATACATTGAAGAAAGTGAATTGGGCAACCATATTGTTAATAAAATATTAAAGTTGTAGGCAGTCTGAGTAAAGCTAATAACAGAAATGCTCGCCCGCGTATCTCAAAAACGTGCATCAGATATACAAATGTCTCGTAATTAAAACCAAAGAAAATTCATTGCATCATGGTAGGTAGGTAGGTAGAAATGGCGATCTCAGGGCAGACCTAGCCTGAGATCCAATTAGCGCTGTAGTGCGCCGTTTTGATACCAAAACTCGTTTGACCTGTGAAATAAAGGAGAAGATTTATAGCGATTAAGCTAGAGCCATTTTGTCGCATTGAGAAAAGAGATTAGGTCTCTAATCTTTGTCTCAGATAGCTCATTCAGTTCGTGAAAGAATGCTTTCCCAAAGCATTTCATTCTAGTGCTTGCCAAGGCAGGACATTTGCAGAGGAAATGGATTATCGTTTCACTTTCTCTTTGGTCGCAGCAACTACGGCAAAAAGTGTTGTAAGAGATACCCAACTTCTCTGCATGGTATCCAATGGGCCAGTGTCCGGTACAAACCGCAACAATCCTGGCTATGTCTTGCCTTGGCCTGCGTAGAAGATCGTTTGTACGGGTTTTATTATAGGTGGGCCATATCTTCCTAGATATAATGCAGTTGGGTAAATTGCTCCACCTTCGGTTTGATTCAGTTTGGTATATGGAAAAGATTTTACCCTTCATAGCACCAAGAGGAATGTTAACCATTTCCGCAAGAGAGCTATGAAGGGCCGATCCTTGCCTGGCTAACTCGTCAGCCCGTTCATTTCCCACGATACCACTATGGCCCGGAACCCAGATCAGGGTGACACCGAGGTTAATGTTCAGGCTCGCAAGCTCATCGCGACATTGCTGGACCAATTTAGATGAGGATGTAGCCGAGTTAATGGCTTTGATAGCTGCCTGACTGTCTGTGAAGATAGCCGCATTTCGGTTTTGGTTTGGGCTTTGTTTAAGTATTTTAAATGCCTCCCTAATTGCCAGCATTTCAGCCTGAAAAACGCTAGCAAAGTCAGGAAGCCTAAAGGATTTAGCTACATTTAGGGACTCAGAAAAGATCCCAGAACCAACTCCGCACTCCATCTTTGAGCCGTCAGTAAAGATGGTTGTATCGAAACCTATCGACACGATGTCA
Organism: Eupeodes latifasciatus; assembly: GCA_920104205.1. Lineage (NCBI taxonomy): Eukaryota > Metazoa > Arthropoda > Insecta > Diptera > Syrphidae > Eupeodes > Eupeodes latifasciatus. The sequence continues at coordinate 219,648,481 of OV049924.1, forward strand.
TCCTCCCAATCTTCTCTGGATGGGAAAAAGACCTTAAAACCCCTACTAAGGCTCAAAGTAGGAGTGCAGTAGTCAGTGTCTGCCGAGATAATATCTGAGGGAATCAATTTCGCTGTGTTGCTGTGACCATAAGGTTTTGACAACCAGCTATTTGATTCCTTCAGCCTAATAGCGCTGCAGGAAACTATGTATTTAATAAAAAGGTCGATTGGTAGAAGATCCATAATAATGTTTAAGGCGTCCGTTGGGCAAGTACGCATGGCCCCTGTGGTGCCCACGCAAGCTGTTCTCTGAACCTTCTTTAGCTTATCGATATTATAGGCTTTGCTAAGAGCAGGCCACCACACAATCGAACCATAAGTTAAGATTGGACGTACTACGGCTGTGTACGTCCATAAAATCATCTTCGACTGAAGTCCCCACTTTTTGCCGAAAGTTTTGCTGCAGGCGTAGAAGGCAACACAGGCCTTCTTAACCCGCACTTCAATATTTCGTTTCCAGTTTAATTTAGGGTCGAGTATGACTCCCAAATATTTTGCACTGGAAGACAATGAAAGGATTTGACCGTTGAGTCGAGGTAGCGTGAAAGGCGGTACTTTAGTTTTGGTGGTAAAGAGCATCAGTTCAGTTTAACTTTGGTTAACTCCTAGACCACAACTAGTGGCCCAGCTGCTAACTTTCTTCAAAGCTGACTCCGTGATTTCACTAATCACAGAGGTGTACTTTCCTGACACCAATAGCACCAAATCATCCGCATAGGCTACCGCCTTCACTCCACATCTCTCTAAATTAACGAGAATTGTATCCATGACCAGAAGCCACAGAAGAGGCGAAAGGACACCACCCTGGGGTGTTCCCCTACTTACGTGTTTTGTTGCGGTTGTAATGCCTAGAGTGGCTTGAATCTTCCTATCACTGAGCATGGAGATAATCCATTCTCGAATGAAGAATTCTACACCGAACTTCACGAGCGATTCTTCTATGGATTCGGTAAGGACGTTGTTAAAAGCACCTTCTATGTCTAAGAAGGTGGCAAAAGTAAATTCTTTATAATGGATTGTTTTTTCTACAGTACGCACTACCTCATGGAGGGCAGTCTCCGTAGATTTGCCCTTAAGATAAGCATGCTGAGAGCTTTCGAGAGGTCTTCCATCTAGGATTTCTCTAATATGGTAATCAAGAATGCGCTCCAAGGTTTTAAGCACAAAAGATGTTAAGCTTATTGGTCTGAAATCCTTCGCGGATTCGTGACCACGCCTACACACTTTCGGGATAAAAACTACCTTGACCTGTCTCCACGACATGGGCACATGTTTGAGAAGGAGGCATCCTTTGAAAATTAGTTCCAGCCATGGAGCTGCCACATCATGCAACTTTTGAAGCATAACTGGCAGTATGCCATCCATGCCTGGGGATTTATATGGAGAGAAAGTATTGATGGCCCACACAATATTTTCTCTGGTTATAACGGAATTGATTTGCTCCACATGAGCTACGTTTAGCTCTGTGGTTTCACGCGGTTCGGGGTTAACGCTCTCGCAACCCGGAAAGTGCGTCTTCATCAGTAGCTCAAGAGATTCGGCTGGAGAGGTTGTCCAGGTTCCATCAGGCTTTCTTAGAAATGAAGGATTACAATGTTCCTTCGATAAAACATTGCTGAGCCTTGCGGAGTCCTTTATGTCTTCGATTGATTGACAGTAATCTCTCCAGCCTTGTCTTTTGGCTGATGACAGGGCTTTCTTATAAATTTTAAGAGAGTCTTTATACGGTTGGTAAAACTTATGTTTGTGGCAGATGTTGAAGATTGTCCTCGTCATTTTCTTAAGACTGGACAGTTCTTCATTCCACCAAGAAGGAAGGGTTTTACGGCTGTATTTAACTGGGCAAGAGACTCTAAAAGCTTTACTTAAAGAAGTTTCAAAGGTTTTCACCTTTGATTCAAGGTCTACTATCGATTCTGCGAGATTCGGTAAGTTGCTCAGTTTGGAATTAGCAATTTGACTGAATTTCTTCCAGTCAGTTCTTTTGGGATTTCTGTAAGGCGGAGGGTTTTTCGACTCGAAATTAATTTGAAAAAGAATCCATTTGTGATCCGAAAACGAATTCAAAGGGGAAACTCTCCAATTCTCCACTAATAAATTACGGTTGTTTACTAAAGTAACATCAAGCACATCCTCCCAACCATCATAATTTTCCGAGCTCGGAAAGACGAAAATGGGAGTATTGCAATAATAAAATCAAAAAGTGACTCACCTCGTTCGTTGATTTCAGAGCTTCCCCAAAGGGTATGGCGAGCATTCGCGTCGCCTCCGATCAGAAGGTTTGCCTTATCAATCATAGCTTTGTTTATAATTTTGCGCACCTCCTCCGGAGGTGATGGTGCATTGTGGGCTGAGTAGAAAGAGGCCAGCAGCAAACCCCGTGTATTTTTATCTTCGAATCTGACAACTGTCAGATCAGGAGTGCTAAAATTTGGACATAAAAAACCTTTTAAATGTTTCTTAGCTAAAATACAAGTTCTGGGATTACCTTGGTCTTGGTCTGCGATTTTATAAAAGAGGTCGTATTGGTTGTCTTGGAGGCCCCGCACCTTGAGGCCGTTTATCCACGGTTCTTGGATAACGCCAATGTCGAAGTTTTCCTCCCTAAGGAAAACTCTCAGATTATCTGAAGCACACTTAGAGTGCTTCAGATTAATCTGGACGACCTTCAGCGCGTTTTTTAATTTTTATTTTTGGCTGCAGAGCTAGGGCCCGGCAACTCGCTGGGGACCTCGCCTCCGCTAACAACATTGTCAGCCTCGACGTTGTCATCAGCTTTGTCGGTGTCTGCTCCCTGACTCTGTAGAATTTTAATTTTGGCATTCCTTATGCCAAAACTAAGCTTATAATCGGCCTTTTCGAGAGCCCCTAGGCTTTCCTCGCTAATCCTCAGAAGGTAAGAGGCGCTGGTCTTCTGTGGTTCTTCTGCTTTAATCACAGCCCAGTCGTGCATGGGGACCAGCGGATTTTGCCTCTGAAGACCGCGGATCAAATCCTGTCCGCTTGGCTTTATGCTCATGAGCGGCAACCAAATGCGAGCCTTCGGTTGTCTAGGGATGTCCTTAGCCGGGATAAGCTTGAGCTTCAAGCCCTCCCAGGCATTGCTAAACTTAGCAATGCTTTCACTAAGGAAATCCCTAGAAAACCTGTCTGCACACTTAATTACCCTATACCCCCTGAGCATCTCGCCAGAGTCGAAACTAGGGTAGGGGCCTTAATTGTTTTTTATTGTGTATGAAAACACCATCTCAGAGAGCTTGCCCTCGATAGAGTTCCACACGTTCAGCAGACCTTTGCTGTTTGTGGAGAGCTCATCCACAACTGCTACTTGGAGGTCATCCCTGACAACCTCACTAAGAGTACGCAGTTGCGCTGCTCCAGAAGATGGTGCTTTCCCTGGCTTTGTCCAGCCGTCGAGCTTGCTCTTTTTCTGAGCCGGACAGATCTCTTCCTGAGATCTGTTTCGCTTAACGGCCATTTCTCGGCTGGCCAGAAGGTTGTTGTATTCATCAACAACCTTCTGGTACTTTATTTTATCTGTTGGTCCCACGAGTAGGTCGGAAAAAAAAAGAGGTCAGCCCCGGCAGAGCCGATATACCGGGGTAAGGCAGAAAAATAAGACGGACCCTGCCAAGGCATCCGAATGAGCTCGTTAGCGACTGGTTTGCCCCCCAGCCTTTCATTCTTCGGCACGGATTATGTAAAACGCTCACACCACCACTGAAATTAGGGACCTCGTATCTATGGTCAAATTGCATTGCTAAAGCTTGCTACTATTAAGGAGTAGGAAACTTCAGCAATTCAACCTGACCTTAGCTGACCCCCATCTTGACAACGTACAAGACAACTGTGGTGATCATTACCGCCCGGCACCCACTAGGAGGGTTTGAAACGAGGATTTTTGCCGAGCATCATTGCATCATAATGCCATTGACTCTCTAATTTCACATTTTGTTACGACTGAAGTCTTCGAATTGAAACATCCAGAAGCTCTTGACTTTTTAAGTGCAAATATTTAAATAAAAAGCGTCTAGATAGCCGCATTCCCCCAGTAGTCTTTACTATGCTATTTTGTACCCTTGGGAAACCACTTTCAGTCGCAATCGAAAGCCCCTGACTTTTTGAGCGAGATTATGTACATGACAGGTAAGCTACCGAGAGACGATACAGTAAAAACTCTAAAACATAAAAGGTTTTACAACATCATCAGTTTGGAAAGATGAAAGCCTTTTTTCTAACCTTTGCATCGCAGTATTCAAACATACGAATGGATTGAAATTTGGTAACTCCAAAAGATGAACGCATTATTTGACTCTCGCTTGGCTCTGGACGGTACGAAAATTTGGTCGACAGAATTGCCACACTATTGTAAGCAAAGTAAAAATAAATCCTAAAATAAGTGCCCAAAAGATAACAAGAAAAATATCCAATGAAATATGTAAGTCATTCAACGTAAAAAGCTTTGCCGAACAAAAAACAGAGAGCTTAATCCAGCGAATATGTCAGGAGTCGTAAAGCACGGAGCACGGAGGTGGAAACGGTATGGTGCGGATTTGTATGGCAGCATCAGGCGTCGGTAAATTAGTGTTTGTAAATTCTTTGATGAATAGGTTCAACTATTTAAATATATTTAAGAACAACCTTCACGAAAGTGCCGGAAAATTGGTTGGGTAATGTGTCTTCTAGCATTGACAATACTCTTAAGCATACATCAACTCTAGTTAAAGAGTTGCTGCCTCATAACGTTCAAACCACCTCAGCCCCTGATTTGAACGTCATATAGCATTTATAGGAGCATCTCGATCAAAAAGTAAGAAAACACGAGATTATATTATAACTAAAGGTGATATAAAGATTGTCAATAAAGGGAGCGATTAAGTCCAACGGGTACTCAACGAGGTACTAAAGTGATGTAAGCGGTGCAACATAATTTTTGAAGTGCTTACTTACTTGTGTGAAAGTATTTCGTTACTTCCGAAGTTAAGTTAATTTTTTAATTTGAAATGTTTTTGGTTTGAAATACATGTATGTACGTCGATCCTAGCTACAGAGTAGATGAGTTTTCTTTCAGTTTCAATATTTTTTGAAGTAATAAAGTTTGTACTAAGTTTGTACTCTCGTTACGCAGACGGCAGCGAAGGAATTCCCGAGATGGAATCAACGGTGGCGTCTATAGTTCCAGTAAGGTTGAACTACTTAGTGAACGCTTTATAGTGGTTCTACGACAGCAAACGAAATAAGGAAAACGAACTTCAAATTTGTACGTAGAATGTTAAGTCCCTTAATAGACCACGTGCAGTCAAACCAATTAGTGGAAGCCCTAAACTGCTGCAAGGCAGATATTACCGCGATCTAAGAAGTGCGATGGGTTGGACCGAACTATTTAGGTGTGGATTTGTTGTTGGAACTAAACTCAAGCAAAAAGTCTGAGTTTTGACAGTGTGAGCGAGCACATCACAACAATTCGCATCAAGGCTTAATTCACCAACATAAACCTCGTATGCACGCATGCCCGAAAAGAGGAAATGAAGACACCAAACCCATATTCTTCTAGTTCTTGGACAAGGCATATGAGCAGTGCCCTGGCTATGACATTAAAATTGTCCTTGCTTAGCAGAGAAGACATCTTTGGTGGCACAATCGGGAGATGCATTCTGCACGACACTACCTCTAACAACGGATTCAGGGTGATCGTTTTCCCTGCGGGGCGAGACTTTCTGCCAAAACAAGGAAGTACTGAGTTACAGTCGCAATAAAATGCCATGTCCTTTTTTGATCAAGTCTCTAACAACCTCTTATGGAATCCAATGCTGCTGCATTATTATTTATTATTATTATAAGCTTTTATTGTCAGTTTGATGGCTAAATTTATTTATTTACAATATTATTAACTAAATGTTTTAAAGCGCTAAAAGAAGAGTATTTTTGTTAAAATTTACAATATAAAAACTATGCAATTATAAACTTAAAATTTGTATATTGGATTTAAAAATAAAATAGTTAGGTAAAATTTGAAAAATTAATAATGTTGGTTATTGGCACAAGGCTCTTGTAAGGCTATCCGTTTTTGGTTTCCTTGTACAAATTTGTGCTTACTTGTGAAAGATCGGCAATCCATCTTTTATTGAGTTGTCCTGTTGGTCTAAAGTTCTCTGGTCTCCATTTCGTCGACATATTTGTCCATCTTTGGTCCTGAAGTCTAGATACATGACCTGCCCAGCTCCATTTCAGCTTTCTTGTTCTATTTATGACGTCTGTAATTCCGGTTGTATTGCAAATATCTTCATTTCGTACCCTTTGACTCAGTCTTATGTTCGTAATTTTTCTTTCCATTTTGGTCTTACATATATCCTTAGCTGGTCAAGTATTTTTTCAGTCAAGCGCATCGTTTGTAGTCCGTTAGTAAGGATCCATAAAATAGCAGAGTCGAAGATATGTTTCATTGTGTCTACACTTTGGCCCAATTGTAAAATATGTTTAGGGCTCCAGAATTTGTTTCCAGCTATTTGTAATGCGTCTGTTAATTTCCTTATTTTCTTGGTCCTTAAATGATTTTGGCTGTCCCAAATATATGCAACCATCTACTTACTCATTTTTTTATTCGTCCAACGTTATATCGTCTTTTGTGTGATTTTTCATGATTTTAGTTTTCGGGTTGTTTATTTGAAGTCCATAATTTTGTACACAAGGTGGTTAGTTCCGTTTCCGTCAAAATGTCTGGAATGTGTGTAGCTTTTGTAGAAATAAGAACAATATCATCTGTAAATCATTGTCAAGAACTTGTGCACATACATATCCTTATTCCATATTTTGTCTTCCAGTAAATTTATTGGAAAATGTTTTCCAGAACTGAACTAAATAGAGGTGGTGAAAGTGGATCTCCTTGTATAACTCCTCTTGTTATATTAAACTTGCGTCCTATATTTTCTGTTTTTATTCGTGCTGTGTTATGTTTGTATATATTTTTAATCGTCTCTACTATATTTGGGTTTATGTTTTGGTTTTTCAGGGAGGACCATATCATTTCGTGTTTAACGGAGTCAAAAGCTTTACTAATGTCAATAAATAAAAGTAGTTTGTTGTTTGAGAATCCTTTTTCTAAATCCAGCTTGTTCTCTTGGTTGATTGTTATTAAAGTCTTCTTTGATGGTCCTGTAAAGCGTTTTGGAGAAGAGCATTTAAATTTTTGAAATGTTACTTATGGGTTGTATAGTTACTGATATTTTCCTTTTTTCCTTTTTTGTGTTAGATGTTATCGTTGTTTTTTTCCGTTGTTCAGGGATTTGTTTTGTTTGTACAATTGCGTTCAATGTTTGTTAAAATTTTGGAAAGGGAGTTTTCCCCATAAATAAACATTTCTGATATTTTAAGTCGAGGTGAACAGTTTTACAAACAATTTAGTTGCGTTTTCTTTGATGTCTTTTCGGTTTATTTTGTGTTTTGGTCCTTCATACTTGTAATCCATTCTTGTATATTAATCAATAATGTTATAATGCTTTCATTAAATTTACGAATATCTTTCGTTATTTTATATCTTATAGTTTTTTCTGAGGTCGCTTAGTTCTATTTTTTCTTGGTTAAGTAGTTGTAGTTTTGTTCTTAAGGTTTCACTTCTAAAAATAAGAGTTTTGGTTTCGTTGGATATTTTTTCTTTGGAAGTCTTTGTGTTCATTATTGAAATTTTTGCTGTAGTCCTTATATTATTTTCCAGATTGTCATATTTATTTTGAAGGTCATAATTCGTGTTTGATTGTTCTAAAAGCTGATTGAAATTTGTCTTTATATTTCCGGTATATATTAATATTTCTTAATGTTTTATGTAAGATTGCCTTCAAAGTGTATATTATTAAGGACAGTTTTGCGAATTCCGAATTTCAAATTCATTTCTCCTAGTCACTTGACGAGTCTCTCCCCTCTTTCATTTCTTGATCCATATCCACGAGGTCCTATATCTGAGTTTTGTTCTACAATCAATCTTTTTCAAAGTTTTGCATTGAAATCACTATAACGTACATTAACTCTGTTTTGTTGATATTCAATTTTTCTTTTAGAATTTCGTAAAATTTGATAATTTTTTCATCATCAACTTTTTCTGTCGTTGCATATATGTACTTGTATTATAGTTACGGTGACCATCCGTTCATTATTGTAATGAACAGTTCATTATTTGACGAAAATGTTCATTATGAATTATTCTGTGTAGAAAAACATAAAAATGTTCATTATTTTAGAAATTGCTCATTATTTGTTCATTATTTCATGATTTTTTCTTTAAGGAAAGCCTAAGCATGAAAACCATTAAATGTTTGATGAAAACGTACCCTTACATCATAATTCGTAGTCTTTCTTTTTCGGAACACTTCCTACTCTCACAATTACAAAAGTCAGATCATATTATACATCCAAAAACACTCTATTACCAAGACCGGAATCTCAGACTGATATTTCGGTTTGCCTACAAGCTAACTAAGCACTAAATGTGAGAAAGTGTGCGTGAAATGATGCAAAAAACCAAACACATTCTCACATTTAGTGTTTCGGCCCATCAAAATGCTTCATTATAGTAATCAGCCCCATCTAAATGCTTTATTTTGAATGTTTCATGGCCTCGTTCAAAAACTAAACAATCCTTACCAACAGAATCTGAAGTGCTGACATGGTCTTAAATTGGAAGATTTGTATAGCTTTTTAATTTCAATCCAAATAAATGTTGTTAATGTATATTAAATAAAATAAAATTGACCAAATACATATTTCATGATTTATTAGTGCTGTATTTTGTTTACTTAAATTATTTGCGAACGCAATATGCGCTGCAACTGGTTAAGTAAAATTGGAAATGGACAAAGTGTAACTCAATACTTTGTAAAACAAGAAAACAGACAATTTTTTCAGCTGTAGTTTGCTTAGAGCATTTTTTTGGTGACGTTAGAAGTTCAGGTGGAAACAATAGGCGGGTGCCTCCATATTTTTTTTGTACAAACAATGGTACGAGAAGCATACTTGTGAAGTTCCATTGCCAACTTTAGCTAGTTCAGATTCCTCAATTAGAGTAGTATTTTCATCATTTAAGCAGTTCGATAATTGCAAGATCAAATTTTAGTTTTGTTTGTTGCAGAAATATTCCTGAAAATTTCTTTTCGAGGGACTGTGTTAGAGTAAGAATTTTGTTTGTAGTTAGATTTTGGAATAAAAATTTGAGGGAACCATGTTTTAAAAATAAGCTGCTTTGTGTAAAGCATCTTTAAGGAATAGAAATAGGCAATATGGTTACACACAATACCAACTAAATGCTGCTATTAATGCTAATTTTGTTTCTAAAAAGTTGATGAAGGTTAGCTGAAGCGGAAATTTCTTTAATGAACATTGAACATACCTGAAATATTATTGGCTTTCTCAAAAATATTGTTCTACACTAACTTCTCCTTTATATCTGAAAACTATTGTTTATGTATATTTTTTTCTATGTTCTGCATTTATAAATTGTAATCTATGGAAGTATTTATTATATTAACAAAAACAAAAACAAAAACATGTACGTAAAACTCATTCATTTTTTCATTATTAGCAACACTTTTACTAAACATACCCTTCAAACAATAAGTAAATTCGAAGTTTGTTAACTAAACATTTTTAAGGAATGAATGAAAATTATATTTTTCGTTAAACTGTCGGAATTCACTAAAAAAACTTCTGTACGTCAACAATAAACATTAATGTCGATTACTTGATCTATTGAATGAGTTGTGCATGAATTCAGAACGATTTTAAGACGTTTTCATTTTGTGATATATGTCAAAATTTTCAATTTATTTGCTCTGTATTTATTCAACAGGTTCGCTATAATCGTTCTGATTATTTTTTTAAAACATTGGTGTTCCCTTGATGCATAGTTTTTTACTTTACAAAATATACTTGGATTGGTTATATATATATATATATATATTTTATTGTAGCAGTAATTATTTACATTTTTTCTTATAACTATATTGCACAATTTACAGAGATTTAGTATAACCCTACTTTACTTCTGAAAAAAAATAACAAATTTATATAAATTATCACAGTATAACATAATGAACAAATCGAAGGAAAAAGCTACAAAAAAAACCTTGGATTGGTTAAATTTACACAGATTTTAATTACTTGCAAAAAAAATATTTGGGCCGTTCATTAACGAAAATTTATTAGAATTCAATAAAATAATAATAATAATAATAATAATTTATATTATATTATATTTATTTACTATTACTCAATGAAATAAAAAAAAATCTTGAAAACTGGTCAACATTTTTCATTTTTTGGGTACTGTTCATTATTTTGTCTCGGAAAATATGGTCACCGTAATTATAGTATAGTATATTCTCTCATTATGGAATCGGATGTTAATTATTTTATCATTGAATTCTTTCTTGATCAGAAATCCTACTCTACGTATATAGAGTTCTTTAGTTTTTCCTCTGTATCAGAAGATATCGTTGTCGTTATTTATTATTCTTTGTCCAAGTAGTCTAATTTCGGGTAGTCCTATTATATCCCAATTTAAGTTTTTTCAAAGGTAGTCTTAATTCTTCCTGTTTTTCGTCTGAAGAAAGTGTCCTGACATTAAAAGTAAAAATTCTTAGTGTATTTTGTTGTTTTTTAATTATTATGTTCTCTGTTTGGTGGTACCCGTGGCATGATGGTAAGTGCGTTGGACTGTCATGCCAGAATTCCCGGGTTCGATCCCTGCCTATTCCATCTAAAGTTTTTTTCACCGGTACTGCCTCTTGCGAGCAATTGACAAATTCTCCAAGAGTAATTCTTGTCATGAAAAGTGCTTTCTCAAATTAGCCGTTCGGATTTGACTTAAAACTGTAGGTCCCCTCCATCCCTGACAACAGTACTCGCACACAGGAATGGTTGAGAGTTGTAAGTCACTAAGCCTTAGTTCTCAACGGACTGTTGCGTCACCCAATTTATTTATTTTATGTTCTCTGTTTGCTTAATTTTGTAGATCAAACTCTTCCCACGGTGATCTATTGGCTTGGGAAGGATTTTTGTCTTGATATATTTGCATTGATGTTTGAGTCTTATTGAGCGTTCACTGTTTTATTAGGGGAGCCCAGGGTGCTAAATCGGGATTTACTCGAGCGTCAAAGAGACCTATTGGATTGCGAAGCTTAGATGATAAGAAGAAAAAATGTCATATCATATATGTATACACTTTCATCGGTGGGGGGAGCGGCTATAAATTTTCAAAAATGTAAAAAAACAGTTGCATGGACATACTACGTATTTCAGATTAAGATATATATGGTTCATTTATATACCCTAAACGTGCTGTCTCATAATCTGACGATTATCTGGAGGGATTCGCCTAATCTCACAATGGCAAGAATTTTTTTTGTATTTTTTCATATCTTTTAACTTAACAAATTGAAAAACTGAGAACCGGCTTACTCTGACGATATTCTAATACATTTATACATTTTTGCAATGTATCTAACGTAAATTTGATAGTTTGTTGTAAATTAGTTTCAACACAAAACACACACTTTACATTAATGTCACTCATAGTATTTTTTTTTTTAATTTTAATTCACATAATAAACATCAAAATCGCAAAATAATTTCAGGCGTTACAAATACGTTGTAAACGAAAAAACAACTGCGCGATCAGCTGTCATGGCGTCATGGCAACAGAACCCCCAGTTGGGACGGAGTGAGAGAGTCATAGATAGAGAAAGAGTGAGAAAGGAATAGAAACGCGGGAAAGGGAATTCCGGCATCATGTACCTGCACGCATTAAACTTTATCGATTATTTTTCCTTACTTCGGCTTACGGAAATCGTCAGATTATATATTATTTGTGAACGTTGAATTATTGCCTTCAAAATAAAAAAAAAATTAGCCTCGCTCGAGAAAGTCAAGATGACCTTTTTTTTACTAGTTTGTAACCCACCTACTTCTTATCGTCAATCGAAAATTGTCAGATTAGTGGAATATACACTTTTTAGCATATAACTAACTTACCCTACCTTAATCTGACGCGCTCGAGAATTTCAGATGATCAATTTTATTTTACTAATCTGATCTTTTATCCTTGACGCGCGGCCACATATACAGGGCTAATACTTGGTGGAGGTATTCAATGGGGTACTAGGTACCTCCCTGTATATTAATCTGCCGCGCTTTAGTAAATCCCAAAATCCCTTCTTGGGCTCCCCTACTATTTGAATTGGCAGATGGTTGTAAAGTTGATGGTTGCTATATTTAAATTGATATTTGTTGTTGTTTTATTTCATTATAGTTGGAACTGCGTTGTTTGTAGCATCTTAGGCTATTTAATTTTTCTATCAATTCATTCGTATTTTGTTCAGTCAAAAAATTCATCATCGGGTTAATGGGTTTTCTCCTGGGGTTATGTCAGTTGTCAAAAGTTTTCACCTTGCTTGTAATTATTTATTTATTTTTTGGTTGTCCTAATGGTGAATTTTCGTTAGAACGGGATCTCTTCCTTGAGTTTTCAAGTTAATTTTCTTTCTAAACTTTGCCTTTAACCACGAGTTCATCTAATTTATTTCATACTGATGCAATGAAATAAAAGCAATATTAAGATGTCTTCTCCGTTTCAACTTTTTTATGAAAACAATTTTTATAGTTTGCCTTAAAAATATATTTTGTATATTATGTTATGTGTTATAAAATAAATTTAATATTCTTTTAAGTTATTACACTTACCACATCTGGAATCTGCGGAATGTCTTTGTACTGGGCCACTAGTTCTTTGTCTACATTGGTTGTTTCATCGCTTTATGTTACAGTAGGAAGTATTGGATCCAC